>HE670841.1:17784-29016 GCA_000313835.2 Heliconius melpomene melpomene | reverse complement strand
ACATATACCTAGGTACTAACGAAATTTAGCACATGTGCTAAAATTGAAAGCACTAATAGAACATCATACTCAAAAATTATTCATTCCAATATATTATCAAATTCCAACATATCTAACTGATAACCTAATTCTGTTGAATTCAGTTAAACATATTATCTTTCTAATCTGTATACAGCTAGCTTTTAAGTAGGTACGTAATTCTAAATGGTAGCCAATTATTACAAAAGTTTTGGCTAGATATATCCATGTAATAATAGAACTAAAATTTCTAAAACACATGTAAACTTCAAAAGGTTTTATCGGATTTAACTGGAATTATCTAAGTAAAGTATGAAAACGCTTTAAAGTTTCACTTTGGAGCTTACTGCATGTGACGTGAAAACAAGTGGGTATTAATCTTCAGATCACGTTTTAATGATCAAAATGAATTTTAAGTAAAGAAGCGATTAGGCTGCTTAGTTTTAACCAATTATCAATCTGGTTAACCATATAGTAAAAAATACTTGTTATTATTTATTTATTAATTAATACTTCTTATTTTTTACTTTGATCAATTGTATGGCACCAAAGTATTTTTATCAGATATATAGCATATATTATCTTCTTAGGACAGAACCTTCAATAACATAAACTATAATATAATTGAATCAAACACAACCTAAAAAACAACAAATAGTTTCACATAAAACAACACCACTAATTATACCATACTATCCTAAATATTACGCTCCACATACTATATAGGCGGGCCGTGGAGAGACACGCGACAATGCCTTTGTTTCTCCAACCATTCATCGCCCGGACACGAGGAGTGGGATGAGTGGACTCGTGACTGCGGTCCAACTCATCCTAATGATGATACCTTTTTGCATCTGTTGGCGGCCGAGTACGAAATGGGCCGTTTAGTTGCAAGTTTAACAGCCTCGCTAAGTACCCTCGAACATCCCCTCAGGCAGGTGGTTTCAAGTCTATTAGATACAATGTTGATGGGTAACTACGTAAACGCCCAGAAACATAAATTACGTATGAATACATTGGTAATCGATTATGTTCATTTAGGGTAGGGGCTTATGTTAGGTTTTAGGGTAATAGGGATTATATTTTATTCATATTGTTACAGGATAATGAAAACATTTATAGAAAATAATGTAACAAAAATGAGGTCGACGTGGTCAGGAATACAAGCGTGTGACACGGCGGTTTTTATTTCGATTCCTACTCGGAGGAATGGCGGTTCCGGTACAAAGCAAGAAGTGCGACGTTGAGCCGCCATTTTACTCGCAATGCCTCACGCATTCGAATGGGGAACGGAGTGTGTTAACACCAGCTTACTTCTGCCTACTCTGCTATAAACTGGATACAGAGTGAAGCTGAAAAAAAGAGTGTTAAAAGAAAGCGTCAAGACAAACTGATAGCCATCGCGACACACGCTTATTTATGCTAATCGTCACCAAGTCGTCACCTGGCGGCGCGCGGCCATCAATACGGCCGCAGCACGTGCTCCCGCGACGTCCATTGTATGCCCGATGAGACAGCACGCGCATGCCTGATGCCAAACGTCGCGAAACAATGCGCGCATCGTTAAACGTTCCGTTTGAGGTACAACTAAATTTTGTATTTGTGATAAAAAATATTTTTCATATTTGTATGACGTCATTTTTTGGAACAATGGATAATATTTTGGGGAACTTTGGAAGTATCTGACTAAGCAGAATATGTTATTTTCTTTTTCCTTAAAAGTTACTTAGAAGACAATTTGAAAAAAAAAGAAATGATGATATTGATAAAAATTATTATAATATTAAAAAACACAAAGTTAAAGGAAGGAAACAAACCTTAACGAAACAAAGATGTTACCAACCAGATATGGGCAATCCAAAACAAAAAGCTGATATCGTCACTTTGACTTTCCGCAGTACAAGAAACAATATATTCCTTTTTTGCGAAGGTATCTCCAAATGCTCTATAGACAATGAAGCTATACCGTTACAATGGTCGGTCACGCTCGTGTAATGATTTTCAATATCAATATTATTCGTGAGCGATCAATACAGATTTTTTTGCAGAGTCCATGAGACTCATTAAAAGCGTTTTAGCCGATTGGAGATTTCCATTTGGATTGGCAATGCAAAGATCTCATTAGAGCGGTACGTACCCGGTCACAGAGACGGTGAGATCGTCGATATGACGTAAGACGACTCAATAGGTGCTAACAAGATGTAGTTAGTGGGTGTCGGGATACGAGCTGCCCGCTGTTGCTGACCGCTCTCTATTGATTTCACCTTCAGCTAATGGAGCCGTATCATGCAATTTTCTTGACTACTAATTGGGACATCAACAACAACTACAAAATATGAAGTAGAGTTTGTTTTTATTGCATTTAAGAGAACAAAAACCAATGATACTGGAAGGTCAAAACATTGTATATAATTTTAAATTCATACCACCATGACGTCCAAACGACATAACATATCAAGAAATAGATCAAAATAATGAGAAATGAGCATTTGTCTAATAAAAAATGCAAACCGTATCGGTTTTATTATCACCGAATGCACCGATCGAGGCCAAGCACATGGTGGATGTTTATGGGAACCTGCACATGTTCCGATGATTGATTCCACGAGCTATTTATTATTGACGCAATAGTCTTTGTATGAACTGTATGCTGTTGAGCTAGTTTTACTATTGATTGCAATTTGATACGTTACATAATGACTCTCTAGATTATTTTCAAAGATGAACTTTCTTTTTAATGGTAATGACTAAAACTCAATTGAAAAATATATTATTATTGGGATATTTATTTTCTTACACAATTCTTAAACAAAATTTTTACGTGTACATATAATTTCCATTAGTATAGATAGGCAAAGTTGTCTATAATCAAAACAAATAAGTCCCGCCTCGCCTTCTTGTCTCATATGAATATAATAGAAGGAGGCGCGAGCCGTCCATCGACTGTGTCATTACACGAACAGTTTGAACTTAGCTTGCTTAGTGATTTGTTATTCACAATGAGTGCTTTAGCAAATAATATTATTTACATAAAACTTTTAGGACACGTTTAAGTTATACTGTTTAAATATAAACAAGCATAAATAAGAGTGTATTTATTTACTCTTATGTATCGGTTTATAGTAGATAATAACAAATAAATTAATTAATAGTTTTACACTGTACCCCGCGTAAAGCAGGGTAGGCAAAGAGAATCTAGTGTTAATACACTCCGATCCCATTTTCTATTCCAATTTTAGAGACATTGCGTGTTGAGTGGCACATATCTCAATGCTGCACTTTGTCAGCTTACCTGAGCGAGGAAATGAGAATAGTACATACACGTGTGGGAATCGAATCCACAAACGTCGCGTTTACCATCAGACGCCATTATTTCTTGTACCGCTGCACCACGAAGGATATACCTTTACTAAGAGTAAATAACAAAACAATTAAACATATCGATCGCGAGTTCACGGATGCGGAGAGGTCGCGCAGCCAATGTCTCTCATTGTCCATTGTTCCTAGCCCGCGGAGGGCATTTCCTCTCCTCCCTGGCCAACTGGCCGTGAGCTTGATTGAACGCAATTGTATGGGCGTGCAACAAAAAAGGGATATCGTTTAGTGATTATCAGAGCAATTTGTGCCGATCATGCGTATCTGTTCCTGTTAAGGTAAAAGATATAATAAATCATTTTATTTTGCTTATAAGATACTGAAATTGGAAAATACATATACTTATATAGGGCATAATGATAACAACAAGGAAAGTTTATCATATCATAGATATAAAAAAAACGCATAAATATTACAAAAGTTATAGTTATCTCGACTACAGCCTTAACCTTTCAAATAAAACCAAAAACAAGATATAAAAAGATAAGAAATATGTTATTGAATATATTTTAATAAAAAAAATATATATCCTTGAAATAAACTAATGGCATTTATTGTTATCTTGATTTTGAAATTTGAATTTATTAGCATCTCTATCAAAATGCAAGAATAGAGTATATTATGTAAATGAAAACGCATGTCGCAATCTTATCGTAATTATAAACCTGAGATTATTCTTAAGATGCCATTTTCATACCTAAATAAGAACTGTATGAATAAAAACGACATCTCAAGATCAATCTCAGACTTGAGAGCGATTTATAAATACGGGCCCTTAACCATTAGCATAGAAAGAACATTCAGAAATAATTCTAAATACGTAATTCGATACTCGTGGAACGAAATGTTTATATATCACTTTAAAATTTCTGCTCAGTGTCGTTTATCTGAGCTTGGAACGCATTGACCTTCTGACATTCTATATCCTTGTAACAGTTTGTAGTTTATTTTAAAAATATTTAATTAACTGCTAAAAATATTTTATTTATGAGAATATATTTTACTTAAAAAAAGTTTAAGTCAGGCCTTCTTGAAGGTAAGTGTTATATAATTTTTTGTTGATTTTGTAAAAGCAAGTCAAATATTTTACTCGAGGTCGATCCGTTCAAGGCATGATGACCTGTATTGAGGAGATGATAACCGAGTAACGTATTCTAGTGATAAGAACTGCCGCGAAATGCTAACTCTACTGATACACCTGATGTGGAATCAAAGTAGTTCAGCTAAACAATAAGAAATAATGAAATGCCACCTTAGTAAAACCTGTTCAGTATGATAATACTCATTAATTTTGAATTTGAATTCATGTTACGCCCCTATACAACCCGGGAATCGCTGAGCAAGTCTTCACACAATGTTGGGTTATATTTGCATCAGATCCGAGAATTATAATAATAAAGTTATTTGAACTATCGAATCATTTTTCACCTATTCTTGTAATTATTGTTGGAAATTAATGTTAAACTTAATTAATTGTTGTTTTTCACCTTGAAGTGTCATCTAAAGATCTAGTTATAAGCTATTTATTTTTTCTTTCTTTTTCAGCTTGACGCTGTATCCCGCACACAGCAGGGTAAGCAGAGGGAACCTAGTATTAAGATAATCCGCTTCCCACTTGCCACCGAATTCTGGAAGCATTGCACGTTGAGTGGCGGAACTCAACGCCGCGCTTTGCCTCGCTACCAGAGCAAGGAAATGAAAATAACTATTTAAATTCCTAGATTGGGAATCGAACCTAAAATCTGTTTTGTTACACTCTTTCCCACGTCTGGCCTCATATGGCCTACAAGTAAATTTTAATGAAATTATTTTATTAAATCATACTTTTTTTATACTCCGCTGCCACCATACTTAACACCGACCGCTCAGTAAAATAATCGCAAGTCAGATCGCGAGTGAATTTCTTACCACAAAAAAACTCGAGTACAAATTGAGTCACACATATTTCCACGATAAATGTGCATCGAGTCATACTTCATATCGCCGATTTATGCCACAGATACTATTTCACATATGACTCAAACGTACGTATAAATATATTTCCTGGAACTAAAACTCAACTAGAGTATTTGATTACTAAATAACGGATAAAATTTTATCGTTTTTTCAGATAGTAGAAAGTTGTAAGCGATAAAATTGTGTAGAATACTGTTTTTTAAGTAGACATGTTATATTAAATACAAATCTACTAATATACGTTAGTATTGATTAAATTATTTCATATAAAAAAAATAGTTCTTAAGTTACCTACAAGATTTGTGGAAGTAGGTATGTATATTTTTATACGCATTATTAGGTTTGTTACAAATGAAACCAAATTTTACATTCATACATTATACATTGTTTTATCATTTAAACATAGGGAATGATGTATAGGTAAATGATTTTATTAAAGCATGACGGAGGTACGCTAAGGGAATCCAATCGAGCATATAAATGGCTACCAATTTTACTTTAATTGATCAATTTATTTTATGTAGTAAAAAATCGGGTAACTGCGAGTCGTAGATCACCTACCAAAGTTTCCGTACATATTTCAAGATTGTAGGTCTGCTGGATGTACAATTTATAAAATTCTACCAACTTAAATTTGCCCATATTCACTTATTTTGAATGAAAGTAACCTTTAGCAAAATCGGTGCATAAATGTCCGTATCTTTTGGTATCAAATTCAGCTGGAAACCTCCAAGCGATCTCGAGATAAATAATTTTGATCCTCTGTCAAGACCAGAAAGTAATCCTATAAGGATTCTGTATTTTACTTTCGAGATACGGAATCCTAAAAAAAATATATTTTCCTTACATGGAATTACTTTAAAATTTGCAATAATCTCCCGTAGAGCCAGGATAAGGATTAGACCTTTTTCGGTCATACATGTGTTTCATCAGAACAATAATTCAAGACTAATAAATAAAAAGAAAATTCTTATCCAAAACATTAACTCAGAAGATTTTTACATATCAAAACAAGGCAAGCATGTTTCAATTAAAATAAAGATGTCGAGAGATGGACAGAACCTACCAACATGCTGAAGTAGGCAGTATATTGCCGCTGAATTATTGCAATGGTAGGTAAAATTACGATCGGGTTCCCGCCCTGTACATGCAGTACGACGATTCTTGAACTAAGGCACTGAAGGTACCTATAGAACCTATAAGACTATAAAGACAGGGCGGTCCTCAGGTTATTTATAGCAAGGTGCATGCGCCGCGCCCATACGTGCCGCTATGACACATTATTAATGAAGGGCCTCGTTCACAATCATTCTATTAACGCTTTTTTAATAATATACGCGATTTTATTAACAATTAAGGTCGCGGAGAATTGAAACCGTCTTAACATTGATTAACGGGTCGATAATTTGTATTGCATATTATTATTGAGGAAGGTACAAATTTCTACGTTGTCATAGTTACAATACAAATTTTTATTACAGATTTGTATAATAAAGTATTAATGATTCCTATCGAAAACAAACCTTATTTTTATCTTACAAATCACTAATAATAAATGTGACAGTTTGTGAGGATGGATGTTTGTTCCAGTTTCACGCAAAACTATTGAACAGATATAGATTAAACTTTACAATAATAGAACTTATACATCAGAATAACTAACATTTATGTAATTTTCTAGATTTTGTACAATTTGGCCATAATATAACTATATTACATTTCAGCGGGCGAAGCTGCGTTTGACTTGCTAGTAGGTACTATATAATCATTCAAAATTTAATATTTAAAATAAAACATAATTCACACAAGCATATACAAGAACACTGGCGCAATTTACCAAAAACTGTCTCCCAAACAGGTTATATTTTTACATGGCATTGACACGGAATACTAAGGATGACCACAACGAGAAGTGGATGTACTTACATGATGGACGAGTCTTATTGGGTCGCGCCAAGGGTATCCAAGGCCTCTGAGGTGGTTGAGTGGCAGTAACTGAAACAGAATGAAAATATTTTATTAGTATACATGTCTATTATTATAATATTTCACTTAAAAATATTGTGTAAATTTAAAATGTGTATAAAAAAATTTAGAAAATGAGATTAGGATACAATCTTTTGAGTTACATATGAGCTACTTTTCAAATTCAAAAATACGTTTGAAAAATTAAGGAAATCATATAAAATGCTAATAATCCTAGGGTAACAGTAATTAAATGAGTTTAAGTTAATCTAAAAGCTAATTTTGATACAAAACTAATTTAAATTGATCTATAGAATACTATATTATGCTGAGACCAACTTTAAGTTTAAATATAAAGTTGGAACAAGATAGAAATGGCTTCCCAGAAAGCATTCCTAACACGAACAGCCACCTAAAACATTAATTGTTGATGTCCACTGAGAAACAATTTCTTTGAACAACGCCTGTTCGTCGTAAATCGAGTTAATAGTATCTTAACTTTAGAAATATAAAAAATATATATATTTGCAATATATTACAAAAAGCTACCGTTATTATAAGAAAATGGTAAACCGTGAGTATTGATTCTTCTAAATTCTTAACTGATTTGCAATCATACCATTCGCAATAATATGGCAATTTCATATTTCGACAGCAAAAAGTTTTAATCGCATGCTATATCATCAATCTTTCATTTACGGTGGTGAGGCGTTTCATAAAAACTTATATACAATTGTTCTATTTATATCAAAGAAACATCTGTGAAATTAATCGAAACATTGTCAAATGTCCCATGGTTCATGGTTGGAATATCTCATCAATATCAACGGTGTAGATAATAATAAAGTTAAAAAACATATTTCCAGTAACTAAATTCAGTATTAAAAATGTAGATAACTTTTGATTTTTTTTGCAACGACGACGTGACACTCTTGATTCTGATATTGAGGACGAAAACCTGTCGTATCTTTTTGTAGATAGCAACTTTTTGTGATAAATAATTCCATGACCTCAATTTTTAAGTATTTTTATATTGCTGAAGGTATTGGAAAATATATAATGATTCCACTTATATGGTAGTTGTGGCGCAGAAGTACAGCATCTGATTGTCTCTTTGGCATTCGAGGGTTGTGGCTTCAATTTCCACTTGGGAGAATGAATTAGCATTCTTTTCCTAGCACTGGTCAGAAGAGAAACAAAACTCAACATACGGAAATAAGCGTAAAGCTACTTTCCTTAAATGGTAACGCAGTTCTCATTTTAATTTTGCCAAGAGATTAAATTTCCAAACAAAATACAAAGAAAATAAAGAAAAGTAAACTGCTGAAGGAAATCTGAACCTAAGTGGAATCACTTAATAAAGTGCTATCACTTGGCGACACCGAGTGTGATGCGGGGGCATTCGACGCAGACGGTCCATTTGCACCAGCTGGCAGTATTCCCACTGGAAGTTATGGTGGAAAAAGACCAACATAAGTCATAACAATTTGTCTGCTCTGCTTTCACAATAGAAATAAATACCGAGATATCAACGGCTTCATTGACGATGTATATAATAAAAAAGTAAGTATTCTAAGTAAAATGAAAATTAACAAGTAGGTATATAAAATATCATAATAGATTAACTATTGTGATATTTTTCAGTAGGTACCTGGCCGGCCTTACGTGACTCATGATATTATGTACCTATATTATAAAAGATGTTGCTTTTACTATATTATATTTTTAAGTATAATTTATGGAAAAATATATGTACATATAAAAAATAACAAGTATATTAATCTATTATGATAATTCTCGGTACCTGGTCTTACATAACTCATAAGTAAAAAAAAACAAAATAGTAAACTTAATTTTTTTATGACCATTACTAAGTTCCTTGTTAAGAATCTTATCTGAGAATGTGATCTCTTAGACCAAATTAAAGATAAACATTAGTTAGGCTCTCGAGTATTAAAATATGGAGTAGTTCTTTGTTCGGTGTATACCTATAAGCTGCATGTTTTGTTGGGTGTGGAGCGGATCATGTCGCATTTATGTCGTCCGCGTTGGCTCGACTTTGAATATTATGTAAGTGAGCATTTAAATAGGTTTTATTATGATTAAATAACTTACCATACTTATTTGAAACATTTACAAGTATAATATTTATTGTATTTTAATCATTTAAGTTATTTAGAAGCTTTTACTGAATAAAAGTTTAATACACTTCAAATACATATTCTTCCTCGCGTATAACAGGTTAGACAATTCCTAATTATAATTTTCACTAACACTACCAAAAATGCCACTTTCATGCCAATAATAAAATACAAAGCTGAATAAAAACACCAATTTTATACAACACTTAGAAGTTTCTGTCATCGTTTCGGTGTGCGGGCGTCATCTCATTAAACTTTGTAATTAGGCCCGTGGGCCGCGAGCCCCTGCACTAAATCACGACAAGTTTAACATGCGTCCCCCGAACACAATACACGCCCGTGGATGTGTTATTGAATATTAAAAGGTAAAAAAGCTCCGTCTCCCGGCTGCCGGCTGATGTTCTTTTCATATTTTGTAAACAATACCGATGCTAGCGGCCGTTCACACGTATTGAAGGACATGTCCGTATTGTTGTGGAGAGCTTACTGATGGAGCTTTTTTACTATTTCTATTTCTAAATTTCACTCTGTATCCCATAAATAGCAGGGCAGATAGAAGAAACTTAATGTTAAGACACTCTGTTCCCCACTTTGCGCCGAATTTTTGAACATTGCAAGTTTAATAGCGGAAATGTCACGACGGCCCCAAAATCCGAAAGAAATATCATCATTACTTTCAGATTTTGTCCTCATATACAACAAAGGTAGTGTTCTAGTCAACATCTCGTATGTTAGTGAAAGTCGAATGAACAGACTAGATGGGCCAAAGTTGATAAGCGATGGCGTGCTCTTCGCATTGTTCGCGCTCCGATAGCCAAGATAAGGCTTTCTCCGTTCGTCTCTGGAGAGAACAGCTACCGTGAGAACAGCTTGTTTGTTATGAAGTCGACAGTCGACAGTCGCAAAATAGAAGCAATCTTATCGCATTTGCAATCTGTTAACCAAAATGTCCGGTCTTTGAGGTCAATGTGATTTTTGAGAAAGGTTTTTTTTATGTTTAGATACCAAAGCGGTATAACAAAATTTATAATAAAGTTTTCCTCATGTCGTAATACGAAAATTCAACATGTAGATACAGCAATAGTATCTATATAATAAAAAAAAAACAACATAACTTCCAATATCAATTACCATTATTTTGCATTTTAAACTTGTTTAACGAACACAATATCTCCAGAACCATTACAGCGAGATGAGAAACTGATCGATCTTAGGGTTAATGAAATGGACGCGAGCATTTTTAGTCATAGCTTTTAGCCAGACGTCGGGGAGCCGATTGAACGTAAACCGGTATAATCGGCATCACATTCTAAAGCAAAAACTCCACAAGCTAGTTTCTGCATATTCTTTTAATATCTACCATAAGAAATCAAATTTATGATGGCAGCGATATAACGGAGTTCTCTATCTAGTGTGGACGATGAAAAAAAATCAGTGCCTCCATAGGTTTTTGCTGGCCAGCAGGTGGCATGTTATCAGCGTATACACGTAACACATCTCAATTATTCTGAGAGACAAATGTTTATATGAAATAAATTATGTCCACATAATACATTAAATATGAGAGAATGACAGGTTAATAATATACAAATGTTTTTAATTGATTGAAAATAAATTGAACACCGTCGTCGTAGGTAAATAGCTTGTGAGAATGTTGAATGTTGAGAACCTGTACGTAATCTAGGGCTACTTTATCGCAAATAGTAATTTATACGTGGGCCGTAGCTTGTGAGCTTATAATTGGGTTGAAGCGGTCGCCGCTGTCAACGTCTGTCCG
>HE670841.1:0-14795 GCA_000313835.2 Heliconius melpomene melpomene | reverse complement strand
TTCTCATTTTAATTTTGCCAAGAGATAAAATTTCCAAACAAAATACAAAGGAAATAAAGAAAAGTAAACTGCTGAAGGAAATCTGAACCTAAGTGGAATCACTTAATAAAGTGCTGTCACTTGGCGACACCGAGTGTGATGCGGGGGCATTCGACGCAGACGGTCCATTTGCACCAGCTGGCAGCGTTCCCACTGGAAGTTATGGTGGAAAAAGACCAACATAAGTCATAACAATTTGTCTGCTCTGCTTTCACAATAGAAATAAATACCGAGATATCAACGGCTTCATTGACTATGTATATAATTAAAAAAGTAAGTAATCTAAGTAAAATGAAAATTAACAACTATATTAATCTATTGTGATATTTCTCGGTACCTGGTTTTACGTGACTCATAACATTATGTACCTATATTTTAAAAGATGTTACTTTTGACTATATTATATTTTTAAGTATTATTTATGGAAAAATATATGTACATATAAAAAATAACAAGTATATTAATCTATTATGATAATTCTCGGTACCTGGTCTTACATAACTCATAAGTTAAAAGAACAAAATAGTAAACTTAATTTTTTTTTCTGACCATTACTAAGTTCCTTGTTAAGAATCTTATCTGAGAATGTGATCTCTGACCAAATTAAAGATAAGCATTAGTTAGGCTCTCAGATATTAAAATATGAAGTACTTCTTTGTTCGATGTATATAAGCTGCATGTTTTGTTGGGTGTG
Source organism: Heliconius melpomene melpomene (assembly GCA_000313835.2). Lineage (NCBI taxonomy): Eukaryota > Metazoa > Arthropoda > Insecta > Lepidoptera > Nymphalidae > Heliconius > Heliconius melpomene. The sequence goes on along the minus strand of HE670841.1, from coordinate 14,062 downwards.
GACTTGTGGAGCGGATCATGACGCATTTATGTCGTCCGCGTTGGCTCAAATTTGAATATTATCTAAGGGAGCATTTAAATAGGTTTTATTATGATTAAATACCTTGCCATAATATTTGAAACATTTACGAGTATACTATTTATTGTATTTTAATCATTTAAGTCATTTAGAAGCTTTTACTGAATAAAAGTTTAATACACTTCAAATACATATTCTTCCTCGCGTACAGCAGGTTAGGCAAAAAGAAAATACTGCTAGAATATGTTGTCTATTTTCCGATATTTGAATTTAACATATTGCGTATTTAGAAGCCGAATTGAACGCCTAAAGAAGGCGTTCCCGTCTTGCAAAGCAGGAAGATGAAAACAATTTCATCAACACTACCAAAAATGTCACCTTCATACCAATAATAAAATACAAAGCTGAATAAAAACACCAATTTTATACAACTCTTAGAAGTTTCTGTCATCGTTTCGGTGTGCGGGCGTCATCTCATTAAACTTTGTAATTAGGCCCGTGGGCCGCGAGCCCCTGCACTAAATCACGACAAGCTTAACATGCGTCCCCCGAACACAATACACGCCCGTGGATGTGTTATTGAATATTAAAAGGTAAAAAAGCTCCGTCTCCCGGCTGCCGGCTGATGTTCTTTTCATATTTTGTAAACAATACCGAAGCTAGCGGCCGTTCACACGTATTGAAGGACATGTCCGTATTGTTGTGGAGAGCTTACTGATGGAGCTTTTCTACTATTTCTATTTCGATGTGATACTTGAAAAATTTACTTTTCTAGGTAGATGAAACCTAATGTTAAAACACTCTGTTCTCCACTTTGCGCCGATTTTTCGAACATTGCAAGTTTAATGGCGGAAATATAAATATTAAATAATTCATTCTCTTTAGTTTGAATCGAAGCCACGCCAGCCAAGCTATCCTCGTCACGACGGCCTCAAAATCTGAAAGAAATATCATCATTACTTTCAGATTTTGTCCTCATTGACAAAAAAGGTAGTGTTCTAGCCAACATCTCGTATGTTAGTGAAAGTCGAATGAACACACTAGATGGGCCAAAGTTGATAAGCGGTGGCGTGCTCTTCGCATTGTTCGCGCTCCGATAGCCAAGATAAGGCTTTCTCCGTTCGTCTCTGGAGAGAACAGCTACCGTGAGAACAGCTTGTTTGTTATGAAGTCGACAGTCGACAGTAGAAGCAATCTTATCGCATTTGCAATCTGTTAACCAAAATGTCCGGTCTTTGAGGTCAATGTGATTTTTGAGAAAGGTTTTTTTTATGTTTAAATGCCAAGACGGTATAACAAAATTTATAATAAAGTTTTCCTCATGTGGTAATACGCAAATTGAACATAACACAGCAATAGTAAATTAATTAGCAAACATAACACCCATTTTATGACAAAGTATCTATATAATAAAAAAAAAACAACATAACTTCCAATATCAATTACCATTATTTTGCATTTTAAACTTGTTTAACGAACAAAATATCTCCAGAACCATTACAGCGGATGAGAAACTGATCGATCTTAGGGTTAATGAAATGGACGCGAGCATTTTTAGTCATAGCTTTTAGCCAGACGTCGGGGAGCCGATTGAACGTAAACCGGTATAATCGGCATCACATTCTAAAGCAAAAACTGCACAAGCTAGTTTCTGCATATTCTTTTAATATCTACTATAAGAAATCAGATTTATGATGGCAGCGATATAACGGAGTTCTCTATCTAGTGTGGATGATGAAAAAAAATCAGTGCCTCCATAGCTTTTTGCTGGCCAGCAGGTGGCAAGTTATCAGCACATACACGTAACACATCTCAATTATTCTAAGAGAGACAAATGTTTATATGAAATAAATCATGTCCACATAATACATTAAATAAGAGAGAATGACAGGTTAATAATATACAAATGTTTTTAATTGATTGAAAATAAATTGAACACCGTCGTCGTAGGTAAATAGCTTGTGAGAATGTTGAATGTTGAGAACCTGTACGTAATCTAGGGCTACTTTATCGCAAATAGTAATTTATACGTGGGCCGTAGCTTGTGAGCTTATAATTGGGTTGAAGCGGTCGCCGCTGTCAACGTCTGTCCGACAAGAGATAGCCTCTGTCCTACTCCATTTGAAACTGACTTATTTTAAAGGCACCACAAGTGCATACAATACTGCCAACAAGTTGTGACCTCCCTGTAGTACTAGGTGAACATTGCACATAAGTTCAGAAAACCTAACTTCAGGGCGGCCACAACTTGTTGACCGCACTGTAACGAGGCGCATTGTGTTGCGTGCGACGACTATTAAGCTATCCTAAACACACCGATCTGATCGTTTTTATGAGCATAATGCATTTATTACCATTTTCGCGTTGCAAATATGCGTCGACAGCGGACGCGCACTGAATCTTTAATATTTCTAACTTCTATGAATGTCACGATGGGAATTTTATTATTTTTTTTTGTTATTCGCAATATAAATAAATCATTTAGTTTATTGTCGTACATTATACCTAATAGTAACTTTAATAGCATTGTACGTCATGACGCACAAATGAGCACAAGCGTGTGACTGTAAACGCGATAGGTTTCAGATTCGATCCCCACTCGAGAAAATGACATATTTAATAATTTTATTTCTTCACTCTATTATAGACGCAAAGCGCGGCGTTGAGTTCCGCCACTTAGAATTCCAGAATTCAACGGGAATGGGAAACGGAGTTTCTTAACACTACGTCCCCTCTGCCTCTGCTTACCCTGCTACATAATACAATGGAATAAAGCGTGAAGCTGATTTTTATTTATTTAATATAAATAAAAAATGAAGTATTGCTGTATTATATTATATCTAATAATAATAATAGTAATTTTAATGGCATTGTATGAGTATATTCAATAAACGTTTTAGCACACAGTTGTTACATGGAGTCGGATCAACGAACCGGCATAACTAATTTGTTGATTAAACAAACTCTAGGCTAGACATGACTTGTATAATATATGCAATGATTTTGCGGTTTCACTTAACGTTAAAACATGTTTAGCGCCAAACATTTATAATATTATATTATTTAGCTTATTTGAGGCTAATCGTGGTGCAGGGGCGCAATATCTCCTTCCCCCCGGAGGACGTATATGAAGAGATTGATGACAGTGGACGAGGCGAAAGAGGTATACAGAGACCGTAGCGTTAGACTCTCTGTTCTCTCCGACCACCACTCTAGGGATACAGCATAAATATAACTTAAGTCAACTCTCATAATAACATTTTATTTAATAATTCTGTTCGAACGTTCTCGGGACGATGACCGCAGCGATGTTATCTCCAAACATCGAATTACTAAAGTGAGTTATTTTCGCATAACAAGCATGATGTAACTCTGTAATTATATTGACGTCACACGTTACTGGTTCAGATATTGTATTGAGGTTTGATTATACGCGAACACGTACGACGATTCTTTCACATTCAAATTACAGTTAATCATTTATTTTTCTTGAAGCAAAATTACGCCTTCAGAGAAATATTCTGATAACAAATTAAATGAAATATTAAAACACAATTTCTTCACAGTCTGTGAGGCCAGTTCTCGTGGCGCAAGTGTGACTGTAACGCGACTGGTTGAGGGTTCGATCTCCAATCGAGGAGAGGAAATATTTATTTAAATTTACATATATTTTCATTTCTTCGTTCTGAGAGAGAGATTTCTTCGTTCGGTGTTGAGTTCCCCCACTCAACACGCAATGCATCCAGAATTCGGCAAAAAGTAGGGAACGGAGTTTATTAATACTAGGTTCCCTTTGCCTACCCAGCAAGACTTGTGCGGGATACATCGTAAAGTTGATTATGATTTAAAACACAATTTCATATGGAATAAATTATCTCCGGAATGAGCATTCATTGTGAGATTTAAATAGAATCTGTGTACCCAGCATGTGCATCTTTTATCATGGATGTCAGATTGAAAGAAAACAAGTCTTTTGTAGGGGCGCTCGTAAACATTATAGATGGGTTATTTAGTTGCGATAATAAACCACATTAGTAAAACGTAATAAATAGGGATCTATGCAATAATTTTCATATGATTCGTTCACTTTACGAAGCGTGAAATTGCCGCTGGGATCTAAACATTAGAATGTTGCAACTATACTCAATTTATCATACTACATTTTTTTAAATATTAAGGCTAATTGGACTGATATAAATAGTAATAAATAGTAGTTGGTAGCAATATCAGAAGTAGGTAATTCTGTAAATTCTGACTAAGAACTTGCAGGTACTCGTATTTTTTGTTGTAACGTTCACTCAAATTATATTTTTTATGATTAATTTAAAAACAACAGCTTTTCAAGGTGTCCCCATCATGTGTCATCAATGTATTTTTTTACTGTAGGTACCTACGGTATTATAAAAGTATGTGTATATAGTATACTTATACTTAAAAGATATAGATTACCTACAAAAATAAGAACTTAAAAGAAACATATAGCTTTTTGTAATGAATTTGAAAATTTAACGTGGCCAATTTGAGTTTGTTTATTAAAATAACAAAATTTTATGAAAAAAAAAAGACTAGCGTGAATTTTGTAATGATTTTGGAAATTGCAAAGTGCCCAGTAAATGCAAGAGAGTTTGTTGTTTTAAATTTATTATTTAATTTAATCAAAACTTAAAGCAGATCAAAAATGATAACAGAATAACATTCGATGGCTTCTTACAATTAATCTAAGAATGCAATATTCCAATAACGTTAACGTAAAGTAGTTGAAGGCGGTTTAAAGGAATGTTATATGCAATTGACCTTAATAAGCTACGGGTTAGAGTCGAGACAACTAGTAACAACCGATATGAATATTCAGTATTAATAGCAGACAAAGTATTGAAAATTACATACATTTATATAGGTACTTGATAATAATTGTCAATAAAATATGTGTCCATAAAATATACATGTGCCTAACTGATCGATCTTTATACATGGAAAATGTATAAAAAAATCTATCATTATCAATATTTCGAATTTTGGTGCTTGTCTGTGCATTTGATAGTTGCAATTTTGACTATTGTATTTTACTAAACTGCCTTTATCATCACTAACTGTTTATGTTTTTTTTTAAATTTAAAAAAAAAAACAAAAGCAAAAAAATATCAATTTACACAGGCGAGGCACAATAAAAAAATCCGTAATATATTTATTAAAAAAAAAAACTACAAACATCACAAAACACCATCAAATATTTGCCAGCAATGACAACATGATAATCGATCATACACACATACACCAGTAATTACTCTCCGCGAAGTCGGCGAAGCGTGCGACCGTCACGAACTTTTACTATAATTACAGTGTCGATGACGTCACTGTTACATTATTATACAGCTTTGGGTGACGATCCGCTTAGCTGGACGCAGCGGGGGTGACTTCAAAAAGATCCCAAGGCTATCGAAGATAAACGTTCAGGTATTTAGTTACTAACGAGTAATTTATAGTAATAGAGACAGAGTAATAGAGTCATCTCTGACTATCCCGCTAGGGATACGGCGTGAAGCTAGAGAGCCATTACTTAATAGGGAGAGCACAAACATGTGACTGTAATGCGACGAAGGTTTTAATATTATCATTTATTCGCTCTGGTAATAAATCAAAGCGCGCGCGGCGCTGAGTTCCGAAACGCAACACGCAATGCCTCGACAGTTCGGCAAAAAGTGGGGAACGGAGTGTTGTAACGCTAAGTTCCCTCTGCCTATCCTGCTGCATACGGAATACAACACGAAGCTGAACAAAAACGTCAATTTTTGACCAAACATTCGTCAAACATATATTAATACATGAAATTGCTACTTTTTACATATATTTTATCAATACGTCATAAAATAAACAAAAATCCAATTGTATCTATAAAAAGAATCAATATTGGATGTTAAGCTTCAATAGTACTTATCCATACATAGGTACATATAAACGTATATAAGTACAAACATAGCGTCCTCCGCGCGACCGTTCACGGCCAAGGCCACGCAGATAATAAACGTGTTATGACGAACGACGTGCTCGCTGGTCGCCGCTTCCGAACAAAAAATCTAAGCGCGCATGCCCACGTGGTCCCTCTGCCATGATTTAATGACTTGGAAAATTACAATGGCCTCAGCCATGGCAGAAAACTGTCGCGTGACACGAGTGCCGGTTCAAAAAAGCTATCGCGAACACACAATCTAAATTGACGTGGAAATCGGATATAATTACATTTGGTATTTCCGTTTATATATACATTATACATATAGACTATTTTTTAGCTTCACGCTGAATGCTGCAGTGGGAATTTGGGAACCTAGTGTTCGCAACACTCCGTTCCCAACTTCCCGTGAAATTCTGCAATTACGTATTAAGTCGCGAAACTTAAAGCCGCGCGTATTCTCGTTACCAAAGCGAAGTAAATGGGAATATTAAATATTACATTTCCTCAGGTGGGAATCGAACCTACAACCTGCCGCGTTGACAGCCGCTTGTATAATATGTATGTATGTAACTAAACGTACGACATCATATAAAATTAAAAGCATTGACTATAAAATAATCCAAAGACAAGAGGCAATAAACATGTTCAAATGATCTGTAAAATTGTTTGCTCTTCCATTACTCACTTCTAGAAAGTGTTTAAAGGTAGACCGACATTTCCTCATATCCAGTGTTGATTGCCCGATACGAGCGTACACGGATTCAATCCGTTCACGGGGGAGTGGCCTGCATCAACGAGGGTTTATTGCCAGATAATATCTGACCGACAGACAGACGCTCTTGTATTCCCATCACGTGGCACCCATTCCTCCAACTTAGTGCATCGTACTTGAAAATGTGCATAATGTAGGTACGTGCGCGAGTTGAAATGCACGCGAAATATCGCTCGACGGACCTTGGTGATAGGGTGAACGAACTAGAAGTAAACAGTTTCGATTTGCCTGACAGGCCTAGGATTATAATCCTGGCTGTGCAGGAAATCTGTCGTAATTTTATAAGGCTCGGTACCTATTAATATGTTTTACGGCAGAAGCTTTCGAGTTCAAATAAAGATGAAAGATATGCGCATTGATAGAAACAAGTTATAATAATTTAGTACATTTTCGCGAAGGATTTGCGAGGTACCTACGCAGGTAAACAGTGTAATCTTTCATCAAACGACTCAAATGGTTAAGTGAGTTTATCCACGAACACCGTATCAAGTCGAAAACGACATGCCATTCCAGAGATACGCACGTCCATACAATTATATTACCCGCCATATTCATACTGGTACGTGGAATTATTAGGAGATGTAAACGTACGAAATTTTCCGAAATTGACAAAATAATAGACATCGATGCTTGATGATATGAGAAGAAAGGCAGATATTTCTTAATATTTGTCGATGATGTTGACCAACAAACTGGTGGAATGCGTCCATTGTTTGAATTCTTGGTGCGTATTGCTCATTTACCTTCACAAGTGTAGTAGTAGTAGTAGATAACGAAGCTAAATAATAGTCTCGGGTCGCGCCGTACGACAAACAAGGCAATTGCTCGGACGCACAGATGGCTATCGGGCACGCCACGTTTAATACAGCGCGTACTTCACTTTAAATACTTAGATATCAATTTTAGAGGAGTCCATTTCATAAAGCGCAAGAATTTATTATGTACCTTATCTCGTGAGCTGCTTACCTACTCGTACTCGTACAGTAGTAACAAGTTTCGAGGAAACCAACTGCAAACAGTAGTAATATATGTTTACTTTGGAGATTAGTTGCCTCTTACTTGTGCATCTCGGTCGTAATGCTCGTAAACTATAGAGACAGATTTATGTTATATCATAATAGGGCTAAATGGAAAAGCGATGTTACTTCACATTGATTTATATTTTAACATCTTTATTCAATTATCAGACATATTTCAAATTATTGTTTTTTGTTTTTTAGCTTCACGCTGTTTCTCGCACATATAAGGGTCAACCAGAAAGAACCTGGGAATTTAATGTTAAGACACTTCCTTCACCATTAGGACACTTCCGTTCTCCACTTGTCAGTAGCAGTGTACTAAAACGCCGCGTTACCAGAGCGAGGAATTGAAAATATTAAATATTTCATTACAAGTTACAGTGAATCAAACACAAACCCGTCGCGTTTATAGTCGCACGCTAGCGCAACTGGGCCACTATGGCTTCAAGTGATAATAAAAATAATATTAAAATATATTATGCACATATGAAGAATAGACACAGCACAAATATTGTATCCTTTTACCAACTTATGTAGAAAACGTATCGATAGAACAAACAAAAAAAGACCGTAACCAACCTCTCTAATTTACGACTTACTTACTTATTTTTCTCTTTTAGGTTAGAATCCTTTCAATAAATAAGTTTACATTCCACCTTAAATTGCCGAATTCGACCTCATACTTTTCTAAGAAGGTACATTAACATAAATATCTTTTACTTAGGAAACTCTATAACAGTGAATCGTTTTGGAACAAAAAAAAATCATATGAATCAATTTCCATTACTATTATAGTATTAATAGAAAGTAGAGTGATTGCGGCCGAATAGCTCCAGAACGACTCTACTGATGCATTAGCGAAAATAGTGAAATCGTATTAACGCTTAGTGGGTCGTAGAAAATTTGTGATTGTATTTGTTTAAAACTATAAAATGACAATACAAGAGGCCCAGGGGCACAAAGGTGTGACTGTAAAGCGACGGTTGTGGATTCGAACCCGGCTCGAGCGAATAGTTTACTTATTAATATTTTCATTTCCTATCTCAGACGCCAAGACAAAAGCCCGGCGTTGAGTTCCGCCACTCAACACTCAATGCGTAGGAAAATTCGGGGGAAAATGGGTAAGGGAGTGTCTTAACACTTGGGATACAGCGTGAAGCAGATTTTTTATAACAATACAAAAGTCAGTGTAGAGAATGATTGTTATATTTCACTTATCTGTTGATCTCGTGTCGTCTCACGTAAAAACATACATACATACATACTTACGTAGAAAATAATTGGTGTACAGCGATTAGACACAGGCGGTTAGGTTTAACAACGCCCATACGATTTAAGTTAGCCTATTGTTTATGATGATTGTGAATAATTAAATTTAGGGTACTTTAATAGATAAAATTAGTTCATTAGTATGCATGTTGAGGGGATAACAAAGGAAATTTGTTTTTTATTGTTTCCTGCTATATCTTATATCTAATTATGGTTTATTATAAAATGGAAAATAATTTTACATTCATCTTATTACCAACTTGAAATAAATTTATTAGAAAATAAGAAATTTATTTATACTACATTTGTATACCTTCACAGATATAACTTATTTTTGTATCTTTTTAAATGAAAAAACCACATTTATTGGTTAAAGATTTTTTTTTTTAAATACAATAGTCAAAACTCCATTTAAACCTTGGTAGATAATAGATTTTATCATATATCTTCCAATTACACACAGCGATCAGTTACAATTTTATTATAAATGTAGATTTTCATATATTTTTCTTTACTTCATTATCATAAATGTAGTCAACCTGCTATAAAAATAAAGTAAATTCTATAACTAAGCTCAATTGTATATGTTACTATTCATTTTATAGTCTAGTTTAGATTTGTGAAATCTATTACCAGAACGAATGTACAAAAAAGTTGTTCACTTTTTATGTATTTCAAAGATCCAATAAAACCGTCTCGAAGAACTTGGAGCAAAGATAATAAAATATTTTATTTCGAAATTATGTTTAATTGGCCGTCTCTAGCTGTTCTTGAGTCTTATGAAGAGTTCGTTATAAATCTGACACGTGCGCTTACATATAAAAATTCGAAAACTTGTTTTAGATAAGACTATTTTGGTAGAGTAAAAAAAAAACAAATAGGTTAAATTTTGACATATTTCTAATTATTATAATAAAAGTGTGAATAGCACTTTAAAAACGTCTAAACCTGTAGTTATTGGGAACGGAGTGACATCTCACTGAACAATCTCCCTGCTTTCTGTTCCATAGAGTACAAAGAGTAAGACGTCAAGTGAAATTTCAATGAATGTGATATTCAATACGGAACGGAAGAGTCTTAATGGGAACAGAGTGTCTAAATACTAAGTCCCTAGTTTCCCACTGCCTACCCTATGATTTACGAGCTACAAAAAAAATCTCATACAAATAAGGTTGCAAATTGTCAGGCCGTAAATCTCGTTATAAATATCTTGTACAAGTCGACTAGACATCGATTGGTGCGATAGCGATATAGCTATTTGTTATTGCACGAGAGGTGATAAACGATTAATTATACATTATATAATTTGTTTTTATCGTAATTTCTTTGTACTTAATATGTACCGATCAATATAAGTAAGAATTAATTTAGCTTTTATCTTCCAAAATTACCTCACGCATTTTGCTGCATAGAAGGATGGGCCGAAGGAACATAGCGTAAATAAGACATTCTGTTGCACCTGTATAATATTTTATTTCCTCGAGCGAGAATCGAACCCACTAGTTGCGCCACTACCGGCTTCTAAGCATCTGAAAAGTATCAAATAAATTTCGAAAACAAAAACACAACAAATCCAACATTACACTAACCACGACGGAACCAAACCACCAAGAAAAGACATATTCAATCAAGACAGACGCAAAGTCAACGACTTCCCATCACCGTAAATCTGAGGAGATATATTTACGTAAACAAAAAAAAAACACACACACAAACAGACGCACATCTGCTCTAATGTATCCTAATGTATTTCCTTAGGCGTGACAGTCGAGATTGATGGTTAGAGAGTGAAAGTGAGAATCGTGCGGAGACTGCAAAGTCTTCTAAAGCCGGTGTCAATTGGAGCTGCTTGGTTGCGGTGTTGACTGTCATTTGTTGTGTAATCAATACAGCATTTGCGAGTCAACGCGTGCTGTAACTTGATATCTATTTGACTAATTTTGATCACTGTATTAAACTTTTTTCAAATTATTATAATTGTGTTAGCAAAATACGAAAAATAAAAAACTTTATTACATTAATAACTGTTTCGGCTTCTCGCTATATCCTGCATATAGTATGGTAAGCAAAAAAACCCATCGTTCAGACACTCCGGTCTCGGCGAGTAACGGATCCCTACAACGGCGTTAAGTCCCAAAATCAAATTAAAAATATTAATATATAGCTATAGCATACTTTAACAAGCACTTTTGAATCATCAAATGAACATTAAGTTACCACTTAGTACCTATACCAAAACGGAGACATAACCACCTCGTCACGATGGCATTTTATCGTTTTAACTTAACAGTAAAAAGAAATAAATAAATTTAGATGAATATGAAATATATACAGTTTTCACCAACAAATTATAAAAACTAGATTTTTTCATACAAATAATGTGGATATTGTGATAATCAAGTGTTACTTCAACATCAACCCAACAAATAAAAAATATATGTATATATTTCTATATACACAAAATTTACAATTCTCTAAAAGGTTGTGATTTGAAATCTAAAGTAACAAAGTTAGATATCCGTTTATAAAAACGTGCCACAAGCTTATTGTTATTCGAGGCGCGGCGAGTTTTAGGACTTCCTATGTGAAAAAAAATTCTTGAAATAGACTCGACTTTTTAAAATTCGACACATATCTATGAGAAACTTTACTGATAGAACTTGTGGCGACAACATTAGTTTATAAGTTATAAGTAAAATATACAATTTTAAAGACATACAAACTTCACACTAATTTACTGGCACCAAAAAGCATTAAGCCAAAATAATATGACATATACATGTGAATACCGTGTACAAACATTTCTCTGGTAGATAGCAGCCTACTACGAGATTGAAAAACACGACTCTAATGGAATATCTAAAGTGTGTATTCACAATAATATTCTTAATAATTTAACAAAATATATTTGGAGACAGAGTACAGCGTTGAGTCCCGCCTCTAAATACTTCAAGCGACGTAATAGTAAGTTATCTCTTCCTACTATGCGGAAAACTGATTTTTTTGGATAATCCATCGTTTTGGACAGATATATATGATCTAAATTAGTCAAAGACAACCTTAATTAATGATGGGCGTTTAGTAGTTGGAAATCATTAACCTTCCAACGAGCTCTCGAGTTGATGACTTATGAAGGATACAGTGATTGGTGAGCACAACCCAACCCGTGTTAAAATGAGCAAAAAACGTACCTGGTCAAAGGAGGGCAATGAAAAAACTAAATAAATATACTTAAACGAAGTATTGTCGAATGAAATATCAACTAGGTATAATGGCGTGCCAGTAATAATAAATGTGCAGGTACGAGGCGCGAGGACGTTTGAACACACACGTCTATGTACCCTGAGATCCGGCCGTTGAATCCTGCATAAACGAGTTTTCTTAATTAAACCTATATTAATGAATAATACAACAATAATACAATTGTTTCAAAATGGTAATTTAAATTAATAAATAAATATTAGTATTTAGAAAATAGATTTTGCAAAGACTCAATATTATAGATTCATTATTTTACTTGAAAAATAAGGATGATTTCTTCTGCCCTATGATCTTTAAATAGTTTTTTGCGTGTACTTAATATGATTAAAATCATCATTTAACAGGTGAACAATTAGAATAAACATTGATTTTAAGATTGATCTTCTATTATATAATATTTTACTTTAAAACATAAGGCAGACCGCGCATTTCATCGTCTATTCTCATAGTCAAACGGAACCGGAATAAAATATTTCAAACGCTGGCAACCCCTGTTTGCGGCAGGAATTTTCCAGGCAACCCTGTTTTATAGTGTTCAGAAAAAATAAGCTTTAATTTGACATATAATTCATTAAAAAACACATGAGTGCAAATTATTAACATTTAGTGACAACTTTAAACCAGGCAACCCTAGACTTGCGGCAGACTGAGAGCTGGCAACCCTTAATTTTCCAATTCCTTATGCGATTATCTTTCAAATGATGTGCGATTCATATAAAAAACGTATGGGTGCAATTTTCTCCAAAAACGAGTTACGAAAAAATGTAATTAAAGGTGATTGCGGCAGGATTCTTCCAGGCAACCCAGGTGTAATCTGTTCTACTAATCATGTATTATTCATTAATATAGGTTTAATTAAGAAAACTCGTTTATGCAGGATTCAACGGTCGGATCCCAGTCTAATGTGGTTAATCGATTTGTATGTTATCATTGGTAGATATGTATCTTCGATTATAGGTATTAATCGTAAACACTATAGTGTTTGTGTAACTCATCAAAAAATCGAAAAAGATAACTCGATAGGAAGTGATCAAAAGGGACACGATAGTAAAAAAAATATATTATATCCGATAGTGTTGTATACGATAATTTGTTTCTCTCAATATAGAAGACTGAAAGAAAATACATAATATGGTAATTTATGTATACTCATCTTCCTTTGACATTTGAAAACTAAATATAAAACAGTAAAACTACATTATACGACAAAATATTGATATTGCAAAAAAGGCAACATATCATTTACCAAGTAGGTACTATTCCTTTAACATTTACATAATAGCAATTGAACATCACATAATGAACATAAGAAATGAATATTATTCTATTTTCTTGTTTACAATCAAGTTTTTAGTATAAAAGTAATAAGCGAAGTATTATAACAACATGTTTATTTTTTACATTTCTAACACAAACTTCTAGATAACAGTTTAGTTATTAAATACAAACAAAGAATGTTGTAACATCGATTTGAACAAGTACGCTTGCACGAATAGAAAGAATATCAGTAACAAAATCTTATGGCATAGGTTGCGACCGACTTTTTGGGATGCGGCTCGTTAGTAATACAATCGAGTTGATTGCAAATTGGAAGAAACATTTTATCTTTTGAAGCATCGAATGTAATATAAAAATATAGACGGACGTTAACATGTTAACTTATTAACTTGAAGAGTTGTGCATTTGTGTTGCAAGAATTAATGATGCAGGTACTTCAATGGCACCTGCTGCTAAAATATTTCGATGATGTGTTTTAATAATGAAGAAATATAG
>HE670840.1:155513-190001 GCA_000313835.2 Heliconius melpomene melpomene | reverse complement strand
TTAATCTTCTAACTTAGCCAATTTTTTCAAATATAAATATTATTAATTTTGAGTACAGCCTGTTTTAAGTGGCCTCTAAAAAAGAGGATAGTTGCCTACTATGGCGGATACTAGCCTCACGTTAAAAATGGTTCGGGGGATACTTGCCTCTCTATTTTTTTCAAATAAAAACGAACTTATATTAATTTAAGTAATCACTTTTTGTTATTGAACACAATCTTTCATTAAGTATTAATCAAAGTCAATATAATTATAAAATTACAATAAAATAGACTCCAAAATGGTAATTGAATATCCAAAATAATAATTAAATATTACTATTTATTTTAAAGGTAGAACAACAAAAAAAAAAGAATTAACTTTGGCATTGCATCTATTAAATAAGTATTCAGTCCTAATTACTTACTGAGTTCCTTTATTGAGTACTAAATTCTAAGAGAAGTTAAATTATTACCCAAACAACACTTAAAAGTACTAAGGTTTTAAAATTTTAAATTTGAACATGTAATTTTTTAATTAAAAAAAAGAATTAAATATTAGTATTTATCTTAAATATTAAAAATAATTATGGGAATAACTTTGGCATTAGTATTGATTATCACCAGAAGCCAAGGTTTTCAAATTGCCACATCTCATGCAATGGTTTTTGAATGCTGTACAAGTTTCATGCAACCACATTCGACACATCTCACATTGTATCCAATCTGATTCTGATTTAGTTAAATTATAATTTTCAAAACATTCTGCACAATAATTATCAACTTTAACTTCGTTGTTGGTATTTTCTTTTATTGAATTTGCTATTTTGAATTTCTTAAGGTTCGAGAGGTTATATTTATTTACTTTTACTATTTACTATTACTTTTTTGTTTTTTATTTAGATTTTCGAGCGCAAGTACTAAACTAAGTCGATGTGGCGCGGCACCACGCCTGGCTTTCGTTTATACTTGCGAGGCATTTTGCTGTTGAGAATTTATTTTATTTAAGATAAACTATAATAAAACCCAATAAAAATATCACCAAGAAAAAAAGGTAAAACCAAATGAAAAAAATAACTAAGAAAAAAAACCTGTTTGCTCGTTAAAATGTGTAGTTACGGATAGTTGCCCCAGGGCAACAATCCGCAAAAGACAGTAGGGCAACTATCCGTTTTGATACGGATACTTGCCCTTTTTATTTACAAAATAAATAAAACATATTTAACAACAAAACGTTTATTACAGTGCAATTTAAACTCTAATGCAATCAAAGAAATAATTATTTTACTGAAACCACAATTATTTATTATTATATTTAACGGAGATTATTTGCCAATATAATTCTGACGCTCGTCAAAGTATCATCGCGGAAGATTTTTACTCACACGGACAAAACTCGTGCACCTACTTCGACAGCTGATGCGGCACCGAGTCCTACGCGGGGAACGCTTCTTATTATGATCAAAAAGAAACACTGACAACACGTCTAACATAGAGCATTTGAAACTGAGGCATGTATCCGTCCGAGGCAACTATCCGGGTTTTACCCTATGCATTAAGCAAACTCACTGTGGGTGACGTTTTCTTAAAACAGCAAACTTTGCAAGCTGTTGCTTAGCAACGCGTAGCGACGATTATTATTAACATGGCGGAATAAATTCCTTGTCAAATTAATTATTTTAATATATTGATATATAACGAAAATATTACAAATATGAGAAAAAAAAAGTATCCTATGTTCATCCCGGGACCCTCAAGTATCTCTATATGAGTATTTTATCACAATTAAATTAGCGGTTTTGCCCTGATTGCGGAAAAGACAGACAGACAGACAGACATACAGACAGACAGACAGAGTTACTTTCGAATTTATAATATAGGTATGGATTATAACAACACGATAGGTAGAATTTATGAAAACATAAAAATAATTCTGTTATTAGTCATTATTCGTAAATATCATCAATATTTGACAGGCCAGTTGTAACGGGGGCACAAAGTGTGAATGAAACCGTGATAGATTGTGGATTCGATACTTACTCGAGGAAATTAAATATTTAATATTACCTTCACTGGTGTAGAACAAAGGCGCGGCGTTGAGTTCCACTAATGAACACGCAATGCTAGAATTCGACAGAAAAAGGAGAACTGAGTGCCTTGACACTAGGTTCCCTATAAAATTAAAAAAATCAATATTTCACTCATTTTACTAGTGATGTTCACATCACATCTAACAGCATTGTTATCCAGAATATAATCGTGTACACCAAGGCCGACCTCGTCCTCGACTCGGTACAAGGCTGCAGTGTCGACGTGCTTGTAACCCGCCTCCAGTGCCCATTGTACGACACGCGCCAGCGAGTGGTTTACTGGCAACATTCTTGTTCCCTAAATAACGTTTACTATTAATAGAGGGGTAGTTCGATTTTATATGTAGATTTTAATAGTTATTTTGTGGGTAAATTTTGCATATAGATATATATATATATAACATCGATAGATCTTGTTTTATTTTATATTTTAGAGGCAAGGCTAGTTCCACCATTCAATATGCAATATCTTAAAAATTCAGAAGAGAACGTAGAAGTAGAGAAGAGTATCTTCAGTCTACGTTTCGAGCAGTTCACAAGCGTTCTACTTAAAAGTAAAATTAAATAAAGTTTAGATAATATTAGTTCTATAATTAAGTTTCTGTTACATTAAAATAATTCAAAATGATCTAGAAGTAAGTTATTATTTGATTAGTTCCTCCGAACTGAGTGTCTCGGCACTACGATCTTTCTAATTGCTCGCTACATTGTATCTTTATGGAAATTCTTTATTTCATTTACATTTCACAAAGTATCTATTTAAATTAAGTATTTTCTTTTTCATTTTAAAAAGCTTCTATTTTTAGCTTCTCGCTGTATCCCGCACACATCAGGGTAGGTAGAGGGAACCTAGTGTTAAGACACTCCGTTCCCCGAATTCTAGAGGCATTACGTGTTGAGTGACAGAACTCAACGACAACTCAACACCAGAGCAAAGAAATGGAAATATAAACGTAAAATTAAGATTGCACTTCCTCAAGTGGGGATCGAACCCACAACCGTCACGTTACAGTCACACCCTTGTGCCGCACGACGGCCGTTCCCCACTCCGCTCCCCACTCCGTTCCCCATTCCGTTCCCCACTCCGTTTCCCACTTTTTCATCTATACATTTACTACTATAGAGAAGTAATTTTCACATTTTGATTTAACCAAATGCATTTGTACAACGGACACCAGCTATTACCCTTTACCGCACTATAGAGACTAGCGATTTGTTTTCTCGCAACGCGCCGGACATAATTAGTTGTACTCTAATGAGAACAATTTAAAACGAGCTACCAGGTTCCCTAGAAACGGACGTTTGTTTGTTTGTTTTTTTTGTTTGTATTTACTTTTTTTTTCATATTGTTTCAAGTTTGCAACTGGAAGTACTTTTTTTATGATGGAATTAAATTATGCAAGACAGTGTTTTATAGCGTTTTAGCAGAGTTATTTTTTATTTTTTATTTGTTTCTCTTATTTAACAAAGTTTGTAGAGTAAAATATGAAGAATGAAAATCGAAATATTGAAGACTTTTTACATGTTTAATATTATAATATTTATTAATATTAATATTTTTATGCGGTTTTCTTTCTCTAATTTACCGTGAAAATATTTTACAATATTTAGTTTTCTTATATTTGGCCAAAACTTTGGCCTTTGGCCACTAAATTTTACGTTTCTATGTCGAAATTCTAATACATTTGTTACAACTTACTAACAAGAAAAATAAATTCAAATATTCAAACATTTCGAGTTCCGATTAAAAATTTCAATTTAACGAAATCATCAATATCCAGAATCAAATATAACTACAAAAACGTGAAACTTATAAAAAAATTAAAATAAAAAAAACAAAAAAAAACAATAAAGTAAAAAAAAATACATTAAAAGAAATTATATAAAAAAGAACACCATGTAAATAACTCGATCTCGAGCTGTTGAACTAACCGTGCACGACAACACTAACTACCTGAGTAACGAGATCAGACGGCGGCCGACAGCTTTATTTACAGAATGCCAGGAACTTTTACACTTGAATTTTTCACTTCAATCATCAGCTATGTCGCTGTTTCGGATGGAATCTTGATATAACTATTATATTTTTTTGTCGTTAAATAGATATATCCACTCGGCCCACTTTCCGCCGAATTCTAGAGGCATGGCGTGTTGAGTAGCGAAACTAAACAGTTAAAAAAAATGAAAAAATTAAATGAAATATTCTTCGTTCTGGTATCGTGGCGACACAAGGGTGTGACTGTAACATGACCGCTGTGGATTCGATTCCACCATTTCTTCACTCTGGTGCCGAGACAAAGCGCGGCGTTGAGTTCTGCCACTCAACACGCAATGCCTCCAGAATTCGGCAGAAAGTGGGAAACGGAGTCTTTTAATACTAGGTTCCCTCTGCCTATCCTGCTGTGTACCGAATACAGCGTAAAGCTTATTGTTTCAGATTTTTGTTTTCTTTATTTTACTTTAAAAATTTACTTGTAATAGAATATATTTCACAACTAAAAAAATACATAAATATTATTAGATGATTCTATTACAGTAATATTTTCTTAAAGCTTATTTTGCACCTTTCTTTATACAATGCAAACGTCAATATAGAGTGTTTCTTTTTCCATTAGTGTTACTTCAACAAAATCCAATCAACTAAAAAGCTAAGAACTATAAAAATAAGAAAAAATAATGGAGCACATAGACAAAGTAATGCTTATCATAACAAATAGACATAAAATATTAAATACGAAAATATTTTAACATCAAAAATTAAGTATCAGATTTGTTTTTCTTATCAATAACCTCATTTTCTTAGATATAATTTACCAAAAGATAAAAAAATATAATATCTTATTTTTATTTATTCTTTGTAAAATAGTATGGGAGAAGCCTTCTCAGAACGACTGAAAATCTTGGAAATCTGAGACAGGCATTTGTTCGACCATGTATTCTTTTAAAGCTTAATGTAATGGAAATATTATAATAAAAAATATGCCTTTATTTTCTTTCATATTTGTATATATCCTACTAATATTGAAAATGTGACAGTTTGTTCCACTTCCACACAAAAAGTAGTGAACGGATTAAGATAAAATTTTACACAAATATCGCTTTTATATAAAGATAACACATAGGATACGGTTTACGTACAAAAACATGTATAATTAACAATAAGCATAAGCGGGCGAAGCCGCGCATGGGTCGTTGTACACCTGTATGTAAAAGAAACGAAGGAGAAAGGG
Source organism: Heliconius melpomene melpomene (assembly GCA_000313835.2). Classification (NCBI taxonomy): domain Eukaryota; kingdom Metazoa; phylum Arthropoda; class Insecta; order Lepidoptera; family Nymphalidae; genus Heliconius; species Heliconius melpomene. The sequence goes on along the minus strand of HE670840.1, from coordinate 184,703 downwards.
TATCTAATAATAAAAGTATAATAATATACAAGATCGAATAATTTCTTTAGTTAATAATTTATTCAAGGCCGTCGTAGCGCAGCTGCACAAGGGTGTGATTGTAACGCGACGGTTATGGGTTCGATCCCCACTGGGGGAAGTGAAATATTTATTTACGTTTATATTTCCATTTTCGACGCTCTCGAAGCAAAGCGAGGTCGAGGCAAAGCGCGGCGTTGAGTTCTGCCACTCAACACGCAATGCCTCCAGAATTCGGCAGAAAGTGGGAAACGGAGTCTTTTAATACTAGGTTCCCTCTACCTACCCTACTGTATGCAGGATATAGCGTGAAGCTGAAAAAAATAATAATTTGATTTGTTTAACTAAACTGCGTTAAATTTCTTTTTTCTGTTAAATAAACTTCTAAGAACAAATTTTACTAAGCTCTAGAGCTTATGTACGCTTTTAAAGATTATATCTAGATATAATCTTACATAGGTGAATTTTATTTGATAACTATAAATGTACCCTAAGATACGTCTTCGTAGAAATCCCGGGCTCAAATAGTTTAATTTTAAACTACTTAGAAATAAATAATTTTCATAATATGAAATACTACATGTATTAGTAAGAATATATTTAGATAATACATTTATGAGCCTAAGATTGTGTTAATTCAGTAATAGAATTATTTTACTTTGGATTAATTTAAGGTACACACTAAGCTACCCGTAAACCCTTTTAAGCTTCGAATACTAAAATGTTTTACTTTCACCTAGGCACATTTGATAATATTTTTAAATTTCAATAATAAGTAATTTTGCTGGGTAGTTTCAAGCACTAAACTTACTTTAGTAATAGTTTATGAGGCCAGTTTTGTCGCTGGGGCACATAGTATGACGTTAGACAGGTTGTAGGTTCGATTTCCACTTGAACAAATGAAATACTTAATATTATCATTTCTTCGCTCAGTCCAAGTTCCACCACTCAACACGCAATGCCTCCGGAATCGGGGGAAATTGGAGACCGGAGGACCTTAACACCCTGGACAGAGGACCCTACCCTTCTACATACGGGATACAGCATAAATAGAAAAAAAAATATATTCCAAAGGTCTATAAAGGCAATATTTTCAATAGCTATTAAGCATAGGTTTTATGTGAAAAATAAGAGCAATTTGATATCGTAACCCTTTTCAATCAAAGCTTAATAACGTGGAACAAGTGAACGTTGCTAATAAAAAGGGTCAAAAGGATGGCTCCAGGCTCGGTTTTTAATATCTCCAATGGGCAGGTACCGTGGACGCGTGATCGACCTCATTGAATACGTTTATATGCGAATTAAACTTTAAATTTCGAGTTAAAATATGTTTTTAAACAGAACTGTATGTATATTTTAATGAACTGTATATTTTTGTTTAAGCTATTTTTTTATAGCTAATTTCATCGTACGAAGGATAGAGATTTAAGTAAATAAACAACAAAATGAAAACCTATTTATTTAAATTTAATTTATTATATTATAATATCAGGGACATCAAAAATAATTTGTACCAAAAAAATAACACATTACTTAAGATTTAAGAAAGTAGTTTCCTACAAATAACGATTGTTAGTTTAACTCTAATTAGAAGTATATCTTCCTGCATGTATTTTCTTTGGAACAAAAATCATTTACCTGTAGCTAAATAATAAATAATGATATATTAAATAAACAAGACCAGTCATTGCGCTGTGGTTTAGGCGTGTGACTGCAAACACAGATTGTAGGTTCGATTCCCACTCGAGGAAGTGGAATTTTTTATTTTTTTATTTCTTCACTCGGGTAACGGATGCCTCGCCTCGTTAAGTTCCGCCACCCAACACGCAATACCTCCAGATTTCAGTGGAAAGTGGGGAACGGAGTGTCTTAAAAAAATAAACAAATAAAATCAAAGGAAAATTATACAATTCAGGAATATCATGAGAATAATTATTAAGTACAAAGATTATTTAGTTAGTACAATATTTGACAGACACGCCGCAGGCACCACTATTCTGGTGAGGAATATCAATATCCGCGAATATGGAGAATAATATCTCGATTCGTATAATAGTGTAAAATAACAATGACGGTATTTATACAAAATTTACAACTGATATTTGTTTAATTACTTGTTGGTATCTAGAGTAAAATATATTATTTAAGATCTTTGGTGAAACTCAACATGTAATGTTTTGAATTTTGACGGAAAGTGGAGAGCAGTGAGTTTGGACTCTGTTATTCTGCTTTCTTTGCTGCAATGCCCAATTTTTAGACTTGGTGCCGAAATTAAAGAGAAACGGAATTCAGCATGCTTCCAAGAATTGTTACTAGAGCGAGGAAATTCCAAATTCCCTACCCCAATTTGGAATCAAACCCACAGCCGTAGCATGTACAATCAGCCGCTGTACATCTGGATCACGACAGCCTCCATCACTAAACAATTAACAAAAACTACCAAAACTATTTAGGAAATTGGAACAACTATTCAAACTGAAGTTACCAAAACCAATCTTTGATATCAGCACCATATCTATATGAACGGAAGCTATAAATTATTACACGAGAACACTTTATGGGTAAGCTCCCAGGGATTGGACTGTTGTTTGAATGTGGGAGTATCGGTTCATGTGAGTATTTTACATAACTAAACTAGCCTCCCCCCTTTCCCCCCTATTCTCCCCCTACCCACTATGTACTTTGAAATCGGAGAAGTGGTAATCTATAGCCCCCAAGAGGTAACGATAAATTGGACACATACACTCTAAATCTTTTGTGCTACAAGTACGAATGTATATCAGTTTTGTTTCGATCTAATAAGGATTATTTTCGGTGATGTCTGAATGGAATGATGAATGGTTTTAGGGTGTGTTGTCCATTTCTTTTAGGGCACAGTCAGAGGTAACCTACCCTAAGACACCCCGTTCCTTATTTTCCGCCGAATCCTGGAGGCATTGCGTGTTGAGTTGCAGAACTCAAAGTCACGCTTTGCCTCGATACTAGAGTGAAGAAATGAAAATATTAAATATTTTATTTCCTCAAGTGAAAATCAAACTTACAACCTGGCGTGTTTTTAGTTACATTTTGTTCCCCTGCGCCCCTACTGGTCTCAAAATATGCTTCTTGTCATACTATTCTTCAAATTCTTTAAATATATATATTAAAAATTTGATATAGGATTACATTAAACAAAGTTAAAAAATTTTTACAAAACTTATCAAAGTTATGTAATAAATCACTTATACTAGAATCAAATATTATCTACGCTAGAATAATAAAATAATATTAAATGAAGATTACATTTAAGTAACACCTTTCAATATTTACTTAAGTTAAAAATAAGTTTGTTAAGTTAAAATAAGTTTGTATTCTCTAAGGTTATAGATAAAATAAAAGAAAATTTAACAAAAAATCATTGTATTCACACATTAGGGAGGCTAGACACTGTTGAGATTAGATACACTCCATGCCGAAGTATTTCTTAAATTTAAATATTATGCGCATACAAAAACCTTTTTTATATATAAATTTGAGGCCAGTCGTGGTCCAGAGGCACGGGAGTGCGACTGTAAACGGACAGCATCTGGGTTTGATTTCCATTCGAGCAAATGAAATATTTAATATTTCCATTGTACATGTTTTGAGTTCTGCTATACAATACTCAATTCGTCCAGGATTCGATGCAAAATGGGGAATTGCCACTAGGTTTCTAGGTTCCCTCTGCCTACTTTGCTACGTACGGGATACATAGCGAAGATAAAATAATACACTTTTTTAATAAAATAATCTCATTTCACAATCACTACAAAAATTAGACAACACTTACTCTATCTCACATAACCAACTGCATCCCACATCTCTTAACCCCTACCTCCTCAGATACCTTACAAAAAACCACCCCCAAATCCCAAACACCAAATAGCTAACAAGATCAGGATTTTAATTCTCAAAATGTACCGCTTTTTCCGTTAAACTTTACGTCGAACAATTTATCAACCTCGTGTCTGTCCGACGGGCGGGCAATTACTGATGTCGCACTCCATTACCACCGGTGGTAATTACAACGAGTTGAGGGTAGCTCTTAAATCCTATTTGCTCTAGTGTTTCATAGTTGATTCTAGTATTGTTAGGGATTTTAATTGTGTTAGTAGGTGAGGAAGGATAGTTCAGGTTTATAGAATAACTAGCGGACGCGCGCAGCTTCGCTTACGTATTTAGGGGGAATTCTAATAACCCATGAAACATGTGTTCAATGAAAGATTTTTAAGAGTCTAAATTTCTAATTTTATAAAAATCGGTGGCGATTTAAATATTTTCAAAATCAAAAGATTTAAAAAATTTTTCAAAATCCCTTCTTAGTGAATGTCCAGATTACAAAAGTAAACATCTGTCCAAATTTCACGTTTCTATCATCAGCGGTTACGGCTGTGCGTGCATCTTACCTCAGTCAGTGAGGACAAGTCCTTTTATATATATAGATTGTTATACTTGTATATGTTTAAAATCATAGCAATTTAAAACTAAAATGTATTTAAAACATTAACAACAAAACATACTGTAATTTTTATTAAAAAGCTTCATCATTGAGAGAGAACGGAGCGCCAAATTCTATTATCTCTGCCAACTTCTATCTTCTCGTCCTCTGTCATCAACCTCTCCACACGTACCCTCAAACACCAAGGTCTCCACCTATTTCTCTTACCGTTCACTTTTCCTTCATAAATCTTTTTTGCCGTTCTTCCATCACTCATTTGTTGTTTGCCAAACCACTTCAGTTTGACGTTCTTCTTCATTCCCGCCGTAACATCCTCACTAGTAACTGCCATTAAAAAGGAGATTTTACATTACTTTCTTCTGTGAGTTCCTCTCCCCGTCCATCTCTTTCTCTCTACTACTACTTAACTTTGCTTCATTAAAAAATACTTAAAACAATCATTCAGCCAGTAAAAAGAGACAAATTCATACTAAACGAATATCTAACGACGTCATGTAAAAACAGAGGAAAAACAAAAATACATCCACAAGATATCGGTGACCGAGGCCCCGCACGCGTCGAACCTTTTTTATTGCCTACACATCACCCGTTCTGCGTTGTTAAACGTTTGACTGAAACAGAAGCCTTGTCGAATTGTTCTAATATTTTAGAATGTTATTTAGAATCTATTTGACTCAATTTTTCATCATGTTTTAAATAGCTTTTGCTTAATGATTCCAGAAACATAGGAAAAATAATGATGCCAGATAATCAAAATAAAATTGTTAAAAAATATCGATGTGGCTACTGGTACGGTAACAAAAGCTAGAAAGAGGCAGAGGAGAGTGGAGCAGGTGCTTAAGTGTGTGAGTGTAATGCGAAGGTTGTAGGTTCCGTTCCCACCCGGGAGAATGAATTCCATTATTTTCATTTCTGCTCCCTGGTACCAAGGCAATGATGCGGTGTTAACTCAATACACAATACCTCAATTGATTTGGGGGAAAATGTAGAACAGAGTGTCTTAACACTAGGTTTCTTCTTTCTATCCTGCTTTATGCTATATAATCAATCCATGTTCTCAACGAGACAAATTAAATTTATTTACTACAGCTTTTTCATATTTTTTGCTTACATTATTCAAAATGAAATAAAAAAAATCACATATTTCTCAACATTCACCTGACTAAAACTCTCTTTATCTCATTCAAAACACAATCTCATATCTAAATTAAATACTCAGTATTAAATAAGACAGAAATGAATATTTAGGGCAGATTTCTTTTGTCATTTCTTAAAAGGCGACGCCTCTCATCGAACTCTTACAATAGAGACTTCCAAATAAAATGTTTTTCATAATATAAAACATCGCTTTGATAACGTCATTCAATTGTGCGGAAACACAAACAAGGCGTTTCAAAAATAAACAATGTGGAACAAATGAATTGCTTATGTTGGGGATCGAGTCCTTGTGATTTACGTTTTTTTTTTCTATTATATTATATAATATATTATAGAGCCGGTCGTAGCGCAGGGACTGTAAACGAGACGGGTTCGATTCCCACTCGAGGTATTTTTATTTCTTCGCTCGCTCTTTCGCACCTCCCTATCCTGCCTATACAGTGTGAAGCTGAAAAAGAATCCAATATCTATATTTATTCGAAATAAAAACGAAAGTTGAACATACAATTTACATCTCGTCTCACAAAATCTAATTTCATATATAATCTTAATGAAATAATTAAATTAACGTCGACGCCTGCTGAGCCTTAATTAAAAATATAATACTCAATTATGAAAGACAATGTTACTTAAATTTATCATAAGAGCTCTTAGAAACAATTCTTATCATTACTTGGAAACAAATTGTTTAATTATAATTCACGGCACATTCCAATGGAATTAGGAATGGAATAATATATGAAACAAGATTAATATGTTTATCCGTAATTATATACATTTTTGTTGTTTTTAGGGTTTCGTAGCTGTAAAGGTAAATACGGAACCCTTTTAGGATCAATTTGTTGTCGGTCTGTCTGTCTGCGAAACTACTACATATGTTTTCTTCAAGCTATGATACTTACCCAAAGATAATTACTTAAAATTATCATTTGGAGAATACTATGTCTTTAAATTAAATTTATGTAAAATAATTCATTAGTTTACAAAACCAATATAAACACCCTATACTGTAAATGAAAAGGTGTTTGTTTGAAGTAAATGTACGTAGTGGGTGTCAAGCAAATTTGATTCATCACTAATTCACAAAGCTAGGGAAAAATCAGCTATATATGTACAAACTGAAAGGGAGTTCGTTAGCCTTATGTGAAGCTTTTTCTTGGGTTTTCGGTTTTCCTTTGGTCAAATCTTTGTTTTATTTACTATAAGTGTTTTATTTTATTTAATATTTATGAAATATTGTAAAGAAACATGAATTTGTGATGATAAAATTTTACAAAAGTCTTCGATTTATATATTTTTTCTAAAAGTAAATTACTTGTTGTATCCCATGCAGTAGGATAGGTAGAGGGAACCTTTGCATTTTCCGCCAAATTTTTGAGGTATTACTTGTTGAGAACAACGGCAGAAGTCAGCGACGGGCTTTTGGTCTTAGCGCCTGAGCCAAGAAAGGAAAATTGTAAATCCACTTTCCGCCGAATTCTGGAGACAACATATTGAATGGTAGAACTGAAAAACTCATTCACTTAATATTGTCTACAGAGTTTAGACTACCTCCAGCGACCAGCTTATCACGTCGAGAAATCGGCGTATATTTATTTCCGGTACCCATGTAAGGGGAACAAGCCTATGACTGAAAGACGAAACTCAAGAAACAACATTTTTAATATTTTCATTTTCTTAGCTTGGCTAACGAATCAAAGCGCGGCGTTGAGATCCGCCACTCAACATGCAATGACTTCAGAATTCGGTGGAAAGTGTGGAGTGAAGTTTTTAAGCACTAGACTCCTTTGGCCATGCAAGATACAAGGTTAAGCTGAAAGAAAACTGTCTGAGCCGTGTGTAAATATTGAATTCAGCATTGTTACAAACATTGCTTCGAATAAGCATAAAATCTACGCTTTTCCTAGGCAACAAAAATGAAATTTATTTTATTTAAACATGTCTTTGCAGAATTCATTTATCCCGCACACCTGTGGAACATCTCTATCTACATATTTTATCTTCAATTCTCAGAACAATTCATCCTGTTTTTTACAAACATTCGTATTTCTTGTCACATACATAGAACATAAACATTTGGGCTTTATTAAATTGTCTTCCATCATTTTAGGATTCCGAGTGACGTTACCCTAGATATTAAAAATAGTCCGTATATTTTCACAAAAGCATTTATATTAATATTGCGATAAAATAAAAAGAAATATAAAATTGTAATCCCCCACCTGGAATCTAATTTCTTTTCGTTGTTTTGTTTTCATTCTTGTTGCCGGTTTCTTGATTTTTAGTAACGCAGAATAAACTTCGCAAAGATTTATAATTTCTGCTCAAATATTTGATATTTTAAGACCCTCGAATAAGTTTACCGGAAAATCACATAAAAGCTTTCACAGTCGCTTCTTACCAGCTTAGTTGAAACTTCCGAATATTTGGGCAATAAGATTATTCAGCTATGTTCCTAGTAAAACATTATAAAGCGAAGAAAGGGATTAAATGCCGACTTAGTGATAGTATAAAATAGTTTAAATAAATTGTATTATGGGGCCAGTCGTGCTGCAGGGCTCCAGTCGTGACTTTATAGTCACGACTGGAGCCCAGGTTGCCCCCCGCGACAGGTTGTGGGTTCGATTTCCACTCGATACTTAATTAATATTTTCGTTCTGATGAACAAGCAAAACATGGGGTAGATAGAGTTCCTCCGTTCAAACCTTTATGCCTCCAGAATTGGATGAAAAGTGGGAAGCGGAGTGTCTTAACAGTATGCTCTTTTGCGTACCGTATTACGATGCTAAGATAAAAAAAACGTACTTACTATTAAAATTAGAACAGAACCAGGCATTATTCACTTCCCTACAACGTCACTTCCAATTTATAATCACACTTTGAAAGCATAAAGTTTATTCATATTCCCTAAACAAATAAAACACACATCGTTGACACCGGCCCGCAAATATTTATGTACAATCCAAGCTGGCGAAAAAGTAAACAGAAAGGACCCGATTTCCGAGTTAATTGGGAACATTAGTCATGGCCGGGTCGCCGCATGACCAGTCCCCTTATCATAATATGATTTGTGACACTACTGGAATATATGAACGACGGTATAAATTATATTAAACGACATTTAAAGGTTTGGGGCTGATTTAGTCACTTGTGTACTGGTGAAGTTGTTTCAAAGGAATTTGTTCGTGTATCACAAATAAATGGTATTAGTAAATATTAGTTATAGCTAAATAATTAGGACAAGATGGCACAGTTGCACAACGACAAACGGGTGACAGTTGTAGGTTCGATTCCCACTCAGGGAATTTAATTATTAAACATTTTCATTTCATTGGTAACAAGGAAGTGCGGCGTAAAGTTCCGCCACTCAACACAAAATGTTTCGACAATTCGGCGAAAGATAAGAAACGATATGTCTCAACTCTCCGTTTCCTCTGTTCAGCTCTAAGCGGGAAGCGTAAAAAATAAAAATACACGCCATCTATGAAAGTTTCGTTAAATACCTAGTGCTTCGTATTATTGACTGCCCTGTGTAGATGGCGCACATATTTTTCTGTTGTAACCCCAAATACCATTTTTCTTTCTTGGATCTCTATTTTTGTAACTATTAATTAATTTTCTATCATCTTATCCACAACAACCTAAAGGCTATATTCTCTATTCTCTAGAAATTTCTGTAATGTTTTAGTAATATCTATATTTAATAATATATGTATTTTTGTCATTTAAGGTCGTCGTTGTGCAATGCAAATAGTTTAATTGTTAATGACAATATTGTGGGAATCTCGAGAAAATAAATTACTTTCATTTCTTCATTCTAATACAAAACCATAGTTTTGAGTTTCGCCAATCAACATGCAGTGTCTCGAAAATTTTCAAAGCTTTTATACTCACAATTTTATATTATCTATATATATAAAAGGACTTGTCCTCACTGACTGAGGTAAGACGCACGCACAGCCGTAACCGCTGTGCGTAGAAACGTTAAATTTGGATAAAAGCTTACTTTCGTAATCTGGACATCCACTAAGAAAGGATTTTGAGAAATTTTAACCCTATAGGGGTTCAAAGTTTGTATCGAAAAAAATTTAAATCGGCACCGATTTTTATAAAATTTGAAATTTAGATTTTTAAAAGTATTTCATTGAATACGTGTTTCATCGTTTTCTAGAATTCTCCCCCTAAGGGTGCAAATAAGGGATTGAAAGTTTGTATAAGTTTTTTATAAATCGTCACCAATTTTTATAAAATTTGAAATTCAGACTCTTAAACGTATATAATTAAACACATATTTCATGGTTTTCTAGAATTCACACCCTAAGGGTGCAAATAAAGTGTTGAAAGTTTGTATGGGAAAATTCCTAAATCGCCACCGATTTTTATAATATTTGGTATTTAGACTCTTAAAACTATTTAATTGAACATATGTTTCGTGGTTTATTAGAATTCACCCCTAATTACGCAAGCGAAGCTGCGCGCGTCCGCTAGTATATATATATTATATTATTATATATACATTTCAGAAATATTTCAATAAAACAAAATTAATAAAGTCAATATATTTATTTTACAAAAGACCATTATCATTAACATTCAACTAACGAATCTTTCTTCAAAAACAAATACAACCTTTTCTAAAATAGACATCACAGATAAAATATAGACACAAAGTAGTTTGCCACAAAATATTTGAACTTTGAGACACTTATACAAGAACTGCATAAGTAAACGTGATATTTCATATGAATAAAGTGACTCGAAATAAATATTTCTCTAAGAAATATAAAGAAGCGAGTAAATTAAACAATATGAAAAATATAAATAAATATTTCTAGCAAGTAATTCGATAAGCCTTTGATTTCAAAAAATATTTCTATTTATTAAAAGGATTCAAATCCACGACTTCTAGTTTAAGTAACATGCCACTAGACCAATAGGCCTGATTATAATATACAAATTTAAATTATATACAAATAACAAATACTATTAAAATTTCTTAGTTGCTTTTTAAATTATTATACAATAATTAGAAAAAAATCAACATAAAAATGGCGTTAATGCTTACTTAAAACTCTCTTCTAATTATATGGAATTATTACATATATAAATATATATATATATAAATAAATATATATAAATATATATATATATATATAGACCAACCCACAAATTTACCATACAGAGCTAAAATATAAGATAATAAAACCATTTGAAAACAATTAAGAAATTTCATGGAAAAATATTTGGAAATACAAAAAAAAACCAGTTCAAATTATGACAACTCGAACCAAGCACCGCAAAGAACTTTCTTGAAACATACGGATATGTACAATTTATATTTCTTTCTATACTATAAATTTGTATATCCTGTGTATTTTCCATTTAGGAAAAGGGAATAGTTATTAATAAACGAATTATCAAGTTTAAGATGATTTTTTTTTCTTTTGTTAATATAATTACTGACACATCGAAATATGTACCAACTATATATTTATATAAAAAAAATAGTATAGTATAGACGAAAAATTAATCTTATCCATATCTATTAAGCCGCAATAAAATTCTATACATATATACATACATTACATATAATATAATAATTTCTATATTAATATTTCAAAATGTTTTTTTTTTGCAATCGCTACGTACACAGTTTTCCTAAATAGAAAACACTTATAATTTATAGCACGATAAATAAAGACACGACAAAAGCTTAACACTTCAACTCTAATCCACTATGAACGTGTGGACATCATGATTAAGTTACTAAATGGTTATTTACAGACGCGACAAAAATATAACAAAAATAAGAAATTTTATTTTATTTTAATATTAATACTCAATTACAAAATAGATTTAAAGTAGGAATTCTTATAATTTTTACAATATTTTTTTTTAAATTAAGCAAACATAAAAGGAACTTTTCAAAACAAAATTTTTTCAACACTTCCTTAATTTTTTGATTATTCTTAATTGATTAATAAATAAAAATTTTACACATAGAGAATAAATAAGATACGACATTAACATATGACATACATATTAATTGGTAAAAGCAAAATGTTGATGGTATATGAAATGAAAAAAAAAAAACAGAAAATAAAGGGGTCCTTTAGACCTGACTGTAGTCAGAAAAGTCATAATACTGCTTCAAATACATACTTCCTTTGTGTTCCACGAATGAATAAATTAAAAAATATATTAAAATAATATTTGAATATACAAGCTTTATTATTATGCTGAAACGAACAGTTGCCAAATATGTTGCCATTAAAAACAAATTTCATATATAACGAGGTAAAGTAGCGGTTGTTAATTTGAAATACATGTATAGACCACTTTATTTTTTAAATAAACATTATTTAAATACAAAAACCCTAATTTTTGCCAATTCATATTACAATTCCAAGAAAAATATTAATAAAAAAAAATACATAAGAAACTATAAACTGTATAGAAGTAGTGCTCTTAACTATAATTATTTACATTTATAACAAATGCAATATGTACAGTATAACAACAAAAATTTATAAAATTAATATGATTATTTAATTCTACTATTAAATTATTATCTTTCAAGGTCTTCCTCTTAACATTGAATCGACTTAGAACGAATAAAGATAATGATAATTTTACACAACATCGATTCTATATTTATTAAGTAACTATTGATATTTATTTATGATAACTATTATAATAATAAGACCTTTGTTCACGATTTTCACATATTTTAAATGAAACTTTGATTATTTTTATATTTTTCATTGGATATTTTAGTTTTTTACATTTTTGAAATACTTTACAGTGGTAACAGCTTACATTCAATACGGATTACTCTAGTATTTCACACATTCAGTTTCCAAAAATGTATAACACTAAAGAAAGTAAGAAGAAAACTTTCATTTAATAATATTTGTATAACTATGAGATATATTTAAAATTTGTGAGGTGCGACGATTTATTGTATTGTATACTATAGGATATTTCTATATTTTAATTTGCTATTATAAAATTTGATTCAGTGACTTGTTTTGTGCATGTTTAAATTATTAATAATAATATAATATTTAATATTATATATTCGGATTTAAAAATATAAATTAAAAATAAAGTTTTTGAAAAAATTGATGTAAAAATTGAAAACTGCCACAATTAATTATTAAAGGATATAAAATGACAATAATACTGATAATCTCTATTGAGCAATCTATTTTTTTATAAATTTGAATGGCAATTTTCGAATCTTATCCCTAGGAATATTTTTACAAAGTAATTTTCATATAAATGTATGTATGTTTAATGATGAAATGAATCGAGTGGTCCTCTAAAATTATGGCAATGTTTGGGGCAATGTCAATCGAGAGGCCTTATTTGTATTGTCTCCATAACACTTTTGTGAAATTAATATTTTTTTGATAATATTATAATATTATAAACTAAGAAAATATTATAAGAAAATACAAACTTCTTTTATATATAAGTATTTATGAAAAAGATCATCGACAAGTACATAATAACGTTTATTCTCAATCATTTAATAATTTATTTATAAAACTTTATTACATAGAATAAAAAATAACGAATTAAAAACGACTATCAAAAAAATCAAAACGACTGCTTATTTGTACTTAACACATATAAAAATCATCTCACCATTTAATAAAAGATACAAAGAACTTTCATTACAAGAATCTAAAAAACAGCAAAACATATAATTTAATACAACGTAAAAACACCAATTTCCATGAAATTTTCAACAATATAAAAGTTCTATAGTTTAGGAGTTTAGGCGGGACAGATTGTTGAAATTTGTTCTTTTTCAGCGTTAACGCGCGCTATGAGGTCGTCGGCCCAGCGGTGCGCCGTGCGGTCCACGGTCGAAGGGACCGTGAGGCACTGCATGCCACCATACTCGCATGCGATCTGAAAATAAAAATAAAACTTCAATATTGAAAAAAAAACCATTTTAAAACACCATAACAATTAATACATGTATATAAGAATTAAAAAAACATTAGTGTACACACATCACAGGCACTTTTGTATTATTAAAGATTCCTTATCATTTAGAAATATCTCAATTGCCTAGGCCATTAAAATAATACGACAGTAGAAACTATCACCGATCTAAATATAATGATAGATTTTATTCACTTTTTTACAAAGTAACGAAAGTGCTGGACAAATAATATATTTGTACTTTTCATACAAAGCTCATCTATATTTTTATATTTATATATGTACATTTATATTTCCGTTATTTATTTTTGAGTTTTTATTGTATAGAATACTTAATTATATAGATTGCCAGATTCAAAAATACATGTGATTGTAGATTCGATTGACACTTAGAACTGCACTTGGTCTGGTTGTATAAAGCAATGTCTCCAACATAGATGAAAAATCCAAATCAAATAAAAGTCAAACCTCTTGAAATAATAATAAAAAGTTATATTTAATTATTTTAAGGGGGTTTTCAGCGGGTATTTTTACCTCTTGAAAGAAGCCTAAGTACGTAACAGGGTTGCCCTGACAAGCCCTTAAAAATTAAGATGGAAATAAAGTTGTTTTGTGCATCCTTTAAATATTTTGTGAACTAATTGCTTTACTTAGTCAGATTATACATTTTTTTACAAAAATAATTGTCTATTTATTATTCCAATATATAAAGTATATAACTGTAAAGTTTTATCTAAATCTGCTCAGTTGTTTTTTCGATTTTGAAAGTGGATGTATCATGTTCCATACATCAAACCTTACAATCTTTTACATTTATAATATAAGTGGGATAGTAGGAGAGAATAGGATGATATCATAAGTTACAAAGCTATATCAAACTCACTCTATAGTGATGTAACAGTGCCCTATCTGTGGGGACACCGACGGACGAGGCCCCAGGTGCCAGTTCCCATACAAAGTGGTTGCCGAGTTCCACAGCATCTCGCGGCCTCAGGGCGTACTTGCTCCTGTTTTTCAGAGCGTGGGGCGCTGCCCAGCGACGGGTCTTGCGTGACGTCACTAGTGGGGCTGGAGCTTCTATGTCATCCTGGAATTTCAATATTTTGATTTTAGTCGTGAAAATGATTTAGATGAATTGATGAGTGAGATAGAAATTAACTAAATATTTGCAGTATTAACAGTATAATTATATTATGTACAAAGTACCTCTTTCTTTGGAAAGAATAACTTTCAATTACCTATAAATTATAATTTTAAATAAATCGCCCATTTAAATTTCACTAAAATAAAACAAAAACTTACTTCCCACCGTAAATAAAAGAAGGCGTTCCTAAACAAAAACGCGGACGGCGCCTTCGATGGTGGGTTGTACGCTGCTCTCAAGGCTGTGAGGAGTGCGGTGAGAGTTCTCTCGCGACGAGGCAGTATGACTTCATCTACATCTATAACTAGTAACCAGCCGGCAGTGGACATCGATCTATAGAGGCAATCATTGAACGCTGCAAACTGGCCTTCGGTCCTGGAAAAATAATAGAAAATTATTTTTAATATTTTTCCCGACTGCTAATGGAGGGTTATGTTTTTCGGGTATATCTTGTAAAAGTTGTATTTGTTCAGCTGTAGCGTTGATGGTGATTGAATAAAAGTCTACTTACTTTATATACGATTCTATTAAATAATACTAGTTCTTTACATACTCCAAATATTTAATTTGAATGTAAAAAATCCGTACCAATCAATTTTGTGTATAATATAACAAAAAAAACACTACGACTTTAGAATTTTTTTTAAGCTTTGCATAAGTGCTACGAGGGCCGCTACGAGTCTTGTTATTGCTACGAATGAGTTCAACAATAAAACTATGTAGTTATTCACTTCTCTTGCTTCAAAAATGAAATAATTGTTTAATGAATTGAAGAATCATAATTGTAAAGAAAGAAGAAAGTACTTAACAGATATATTTTGTTTATAGATGATGAAAATGAAAAGGTTATACACAAGAAAATACAGGTAAATTATTATCGACATAAACAAAAAAATAAACAATTGTTTTAAAAATTTTATAAGAAAAATATTGCTCTTTATTTAGAAAACGTATAAAATATTTAACGTAGCGGGATTTGAACCAAAAAACCAAAAAGTTTCTTAATCTTATAGGGCTTGCACGGTTCCCAAAAGTATGTATGTATGTTCTGTAAAAGTATGTATATTTTTCTTAAATGTGGAATTGCACATTAACAACAATGTTAAAAATTTCTCTTTAATTTTTTTCGCTTCACACTGTATCCCACATGTATCAGAGGAAACCTAGAGTTAAGACACTCCGGTTCCCACTTTTTACCGAATTCGCAGAAGAGGAATATATTAAATATTTCATTTCGAATTTAAATCGAACCTACAACCTACTACTTCTGGTCTAACTCTGTCATTTTCCATTCAATATTCAAATAACAAATGGAAGCTCTATTCACGTACCCGATGAGTTTTGTGTCAAACGAATTAGGTCAAATAGATAGAATAACAAAGGCCTATCCCGACAGCGGACATAATTGGTCTGGTGTAAATTTTTGTAACTGACATATTGGAAATAAATTTTAAATGTATGTTAATCCAATGCAAAATACAATTGATCTGCATTTTTTGATGAAATTCATCCATTTTATTTGTTTATTTTAATACATTTATTCTGGCTCAATATAAATATTCGTACTTCTTCGTGTCAAATGAAGATTGTGCAAATTAAGGTTAACCAGTGTTTAGTTACGCTGACTGCATTATGCGTTGCCTTAGTCACATCATGTAACGAGCAGGCAGACGGACAGCTTGGGTGCGTGCTATCGAGGGAAAGTGCCATGGTTTTTGTGTTGGCACCGTAGTCGCATAGTGTTGGAGCCTCCAGAGGGTATCGTCATTTTACAAGGTTTTCTTTGCATCAGCCAACTTAGCTGGCTTATCAATTTAACGACTTCCAAGTTGGACACTACAAGTTGTGGCATGGGAGTAAGAATTCTTTGGCAGAGAAAATACCTGTAGGAGGTTTGCTTTTCTACTATACCCGCTCCCAGGTTTGACTTGGATAACTATTTAAGTGTGTGGTCATTATAGCTATAGAGTGGGTATTTTTTCAACCCCCGATCATTGTTTTTACTCAGTTTACACTAAATATTCCACCATAGCGGCCATTTTTATTATTACTTACAAACATAACATCATCACAACAGTTAATCGTAACCATCTCACCTAATCTCCACCTTTGACACAATGGGAAGTTTCCACGGCAGCAAAGTAACGAGACCCTGCTTCTTATAGTGCTCCAACAGACATGCCACCTGAGTGCTGAGCGACTCGTTGTACATGTAGAAATGACTCGCGCCCAATAGACGGTTCAGCTCGAACCACTCCACCAACCATTCGTCTCTGGCGTACGAAAAATGAAAAGGTTTGACGCAGACGTGGAGTGTTTCCTGAAATGAGGAGAAAAATATGTTAAAAAAAACGGAATCCTTATAGGGTTGCTTTGTTGTCTGTATCTGTCAACGATATGTAACTAACAAGTTGTTATATAACTCATATAAAATTTGCAAACCAATACAAAGTTTCAACGCTACATAATTGTTTATAAGCAGACTGTAATATCAATAATGAGCAACTAACTCCGACAATTACTTTGTAAAGTAATTTACGCTTGCACGTGAATATATTAATTAATTATTCATAGAATGACGATCGATATGTTCTACTTTAATAGATTGTTATTTTGAAGAATGAAATGGAATAAAATGTGGAAATATTTATCCATCTACATATCCCACTCGAGGAAATGAAATACTTAACATTTCAACGCTCTGGTGATGGGGCAAAACAAAACATTCGGTTCAATCAGCCTACCCTGCTGTGTGCGGGATAGAGCGTGAAGCTGTTAACAATAAAACACTTCCATTCCCCACTTTCCACCGAATTTTCTTTCATCACCAGATCGTTGAAATATTAAGAATTTCATTGCCTCGAGTAGGAATCGAACCACAACCTGTTTACATTTACTATCGCATCCAACAGAATGCACCAAATTTTATGTAAAAGTGCATATGAAATTTCATTACTTTCAATTAAAACGACTACAAATCAATTATTTTATTTATACAAACATACAGTACGTCTGTCACAATTGTATTTTTAGATTAAATTTTACGCTCTCTTTCCGCCATGTAACGTATACTGTGAATTCAATATACAACAATTAATTTCCGTTCTGTTGACGAATACAATTACATCAAATGGTAAACGTCCTCGTGCTGCTAAGTGAACAAAGTTAGCCTATTCATATAAATTAAATTATTATAGAGTGGAACACATTTACTAATTTTGTAGAGATTGTAGGTACCAAATAGGGAACCTAGTGTTAACATAACCCGTTTCCCGCTTTCCACCTGAGGAATTCTGGAGGCACTGCGTATTAAGAAGTGGAACTCAGCGACCACGACTCCACAGGAGCAGAGAAATGAAAATATTAAATATTTTATCCTCCTCGAATAGGAATGGAACCCACAACCTGTCGCGTTCACAAACACGCTGGTGCCCTTACGCAACCTTTAATATTTGTTTTTAGAGGTTTATTCGTAAAACAGGAGTTTTAATAGCAGTTGTAATAGCAACGCCAGCCATAGCAATTGTGTAAATGGCAGAACATGTTGCACTTCCACTAACAGCTATCACACCTAGGACAAAGGCTTTTATGCAGAATAAAGAAACGTTATACCCAAATGACTACCTATTGAGACAGTACATTCATAATGTTTTTTTTATCTTTCGAAGAAAGTAGTGTTAAAACACCATTCTCTACCTAACTTTTAGGTCAGAGACTGAACGAGAGATCTTTTTAGGACAGAAAAATAAATAATTTAAATGTCGAACCATCTCGTAAACAGTTAAACACTGGACACTAGCACTAAAGTACTGCTTGGAAAATTGAATTCATTCAAGCGCTCTGACCACTAAGGCATAGGATTCTTATTAAGCTACTTCGAAATTCTTATACGCTTGTTACAACTTATTTATGTTATTAACGCATTTTATACATTTAAAAAACAATAATGAAGAAATTTAGAGGCCGTAGTGGCGGAGGGGCACAAGGATGTAACTGTAACGCGACGGTTGCGGGTTCGATCAGCACTCGAGAGAATGAATTATTATTTATTAATATTTTCATTTCTTCGCTCTAGCACCAAGGCGAGGATTTCTGCCACTCAACAAACACTCAATGCCTCGAACAATTCCGTGGAAAATGTCTTAAGGTCTCTGCCTACCCTGCTGTGTATCCTGATATAGCGTGAAGCAATTTTTTTTATACCTATGATAAATTTTATAATAAATAGTAAAAAGTCCTATCTAAAATTACGGCAATTACTAAGTTTACATTCTAAGCTTCACATACATACAGTAATTCCTTACCTCAATTCCGCTTTTAGGTTCCGTATCTAACACCGTTAGGAGGTTGGTGGGCGGTTTGTTTGGTGCAGCATTGGCAACTATTGATATTGAAGCGCCGACAGTGTCCTGCGGCTTCACGCCGGTGTCACGCAGCAAGCAGAGCACGTATGTGGCACTGTATTTGAGGTTCCAATTTTCACGTATCGGCTGAAAATAAGAAGAAATTTTTGTAGAAATACATATAAAAGAACTAAAATAATAACCATTTTGTAAATTTCTTTCAAGTTCTTCGCATAATACTTTAAAGTTTGTAGCTTTAAATAACTTAAGTAAGTTAATTTTGTACTTAAAAATTTCGCTGTAAGAGCCATGTTGGTTTAGTAGTTACTGATAATAGCTCTCAAAATACAAGCACTGGGTTCGGATCCTACCAATGTAGTAACAGTTTACAAAAATAAATAAACATTTATTTGCATTTGTTAATAAAAAAATATTTTTCACTTAAATTATACAGATTAATTACGACAACCGCATAATATTGTGGTATTTAATTCTTTGTAAATGGTAAAATGCGTCACAAGCCGAATGCTAAAGTTGATCGTCGCTCTCTATTACTTGTTCCGCGTTCTCGCTTACACAAACTTTTAAAGGCCATACATAGGACTTTCTTGTTTATTAAATTTGTATCTGTTTTTCGATTTTTTTTAAATAAAATTATTTGAGGACAGTTGTGGCGCAGGGGCACAAATGTGTAAGCTCGAAGGATTGTAGATAAGATCCCTATGAAATATTTATTATTATATTTTTTTTTCATTTCTTCGCTCTGGTGTCGAGGCAAAGCGCGTCGTCGCTGTCGAGTAGAGTGCAGTAGTCACGTCGAAAAAAATATTCAGATGTTGTGAAAAATCTGCCTACACAAAAATAAATATATATAAACTTCTATTTACTTTTATATAGTAATTAAATAGAAGATTACATATTTAACCGAAGTATATTAATTTAAAAAGTCCACCTACAAAATATTAATAAATTACAAAAAAATATATATTGTAGTGTTATCCCAAATTCCATAAAAAAACAAACAAATTAATGTACGAGTACATTCATTGTTTCTACATATGGCCTACCTAAATATTAACATTTAAAAAAAAACACAAATTATATACTGCGTGAATATTATGAAAAAAAAAATAGAATAGCAAAACTCTGCTCAAAGAATCCAGATTTTTAATGATTTATTATTAAAAATTCCATAATATAATATTAATCTGTGTAATTTTACAATATATAAAGCTCATACGTGCGGGAAACGTAATCCGATTTGTGCGTTCAATCCTGTTAGACCCTTAAGCGAGGTTCAGCTGCCTTGAAGCCATTGTAAGTATTTTGATACAAAAATGTTACAAATAAAATGCTTATTGCGAAGTAGAAACATGCCGTATTTTTGTAGCACCGTCGCCATTTAAATAAATAATTTAAAAATAGCAGGCAATGGCAGGGTAGGCAGAGGCCTAGTGTTAAGACACTACGTTTACCATGTTTCACTTAATTCTGGAGGCATTGCGCGTGGAGTGGCGAAACTCTACTCTGCGCTTTGCCTCGACACCAGAGCGAAGAAATGAAAAAAATATATTAAACAAATATTTCATAGAGATCTTATCTACAACCAGTCGAGCTTACACATTTGTGCGTCTACGCCACGACTGGCCTCAAATAATTTTATTTAAAAAAACCGAAAAACAGAAACTAATTTTAATAAACAAGAAAGTCCTATATATGGCCTTTAAAAGTATTCTGAAGAACCAATAAAGTTCATCGCTTGACGGACGCGAGAGATATTGAGTGCAGAGCAAATATACTACCGCATAGTCGTTTGAGATGACTTCGAAAAGTCATAAATAAACATTAATATTGCAAAGAGAATTACATTCATACATAAATAATAAATGCAATATATTTTTCTACCCACTTTTTGCCGAATTCTGGAGACGTTACGTGTTGAGTGGCGAAAGAAATTGAAATATTAAATATCATTTCCCTCAAGTGAGAATAGAACCCACAACCTGGTTTCGCCATGACTTGCCTCCCTGCGCTACGACTGACGCATAAAATTAAAATACAAAAAAAGCAATATATTATACAAAAAACTAAATTAAATAAGATAACAGAATTAGAGTTCATGAGAATATTCATACAAAATTCAGTTTAGCTCTGTGTTTAAAATTCTTTTAGCAATATAGTCTTCAGCTTTTATGAAATTGAACTCATTCCCCCGTACCGTGTTTAATGAGTGCACCTTTTAACGTGTTCGCTTAATAAATTGGTTAGAATTTATAATTACAACCTACTAGAAGAATGTTTATAATAAAATTCAGCTTTGAGCTGGTTTTTTTCTTAGCTTCCAACTGTATCGCGCACACAAAAGAGAAAAAAAATTAAAAATTCTATCATTTTTCAATTAGTGCTGCACAGCCATTAAGGTCTCCAATTTCCAAATCCCATCTTACTTTGGAAACTAACTCTAAGGTTCGAACTTTAAGTGGCTGCTAGTCCGGGCGACTCTAGGGACTAATAAATAATCATAGATCTTTGGAACTTTCTTAAGCACAACGTAATCTAATTGTGTCTTCTGGCGTATTCAAATTGTAGCGACAACATTTTTTTTTGTATAATCTGAACTATATAAAATACTAGCGGCCCGCTCGCGGTTTCACCCGCGTGAACTATGTTATTATTAATTTCTGTTTCCATGACTACGTCCTAGTGACGTTATGCAAAATTTGAGACTCCTAGCATTTGTAGTAATGAAGTTTCATACAAACATTCGACCCCAAAAACAACCCCTTAGAAGTCGAATATTGCAAATCCCCGTCTAAGCGAGCACCTACGTCCTATAAGTAACTCGTATGCAAAATTTGAGATTCCTAGCACATGTAGTTTTTGAGATTTCGTGATGAGTGAGTGATCTTTCGATTTTATATATATAGACTAAAGAATATTAAGGCGAGTCGTGGCGTATGGGCACAAGTACACGCTACTGGTTGTGGATTCGATTCCCATTGAATGAAATATTTAATATGAGTATTTCATTTACTCTAATGGGAATGGAACGTAATAAGGTATTAGTAGAATTGAAGTTGAAAAAAGTATTTTAAATATAAGGTACATATTCTAGTAACTGCAATGCTCAACTAATTAATATATTATTAACAACTTAAAAATGTATTGATTACATTGTCCTTTAAAAGACATCAACACTATCACTTAATGACCCTATCCCCAACACTAACACGCAAAATGTTCACCTGTGATGAAGCCATTTAGGTGCAATTGTAGGACCCTTTTGAACGCACTAATTAAAAAAAATTAGATTCACGCTGTTTTCCCGCACACCGCAAGTTAGGGGGAACCTAATGTTAAGACATTCTGTTTCCCAAAGGTATCCATTAATGTTGGGTACTTATAGTCTGAATCAGTCGCTACCTTTCATATAAAAATATTTAGAATATCCGTAAAAATAATTCATTCATCCATAATTTTTTTTTGATAGCTTCACGCTGTATCCCGCACGTAGGCAAAGGCAGAGGGAACCTGGGAACCTAGTGTTAAGATACTCTGTACTCATCCTCATTTACCACCAAATTTTAGATATATGTGCAGTGTTGAATGGCGGAATTCCAAACTGAACTTTGCCTAGTTACCATTATGAGGAAATGAGAATATTACTTTTTAGAATTAACACAAAAACTAATCTTAAAAATCTATATATTAACAAATCCAAAAATATAAAAACGAAAGAAAAAGAAAACATACCTTGACTCGAGCCTTGAGAGTGAGCGTACGGTTATCAGGCAGCCATATACGACAGAAGACGGGATCAGCACCACGCGTTTTGGTAGCGGCGATGACACGCACCGCGGCCACCGTCCGCCTCTCCACGTACGCTGAGTACACGTAGAAGCGAAACCTGGATAAAATATTATGTAATAAGGACAGACAGACCGACAGACTGCTAATACTAATTTATATACGTAGAAAAATAGATCACCCAACTCATCTATATATATAACTAGCGGACGCGCGCAGCTTCGCTTGCGTATTAAGGGGTAATAAACCAAGAAACATGTGTTTAATGAAATATTTTTAAGAGTCTAAAAGAGTCGGTGGTTTAAGAGTCGGTGGCGATTTAAAGATTTTTCTTTACAAACTTTCAACCCCTTATTTGCACCCTTAGGGAGTGAATTCTAGAAAACCATAAAACACATATTCAATTAAATATTTTTAAGAGTCTAAATTTAAAATTTTATAAAAATCGGTGGCGATTTGAAGATTTTTCCATAGAAACTTTCACCCCTTAATTGCACCCTTAGGGGAAGAATTCTAGAAAACCATGAAACATGTGTTCAATTAAATACTTTTAAGAGTCTAAATTTTAAATTTTATTAAAATTCCTGCCGATTTAAAAAAATTCTATACAAACTTTCAACCCCTTATTTGCACCCTTAGGGGAAGAATTCTAGAAAATCATGAAACATGTGTTCAATTAAATACTTTTAAGAGTCTGAATTTCAAATTTTATAAAAATCGGTGGCCATTTAAAGATTTTTCCATACAAACTTTCCACCCCCCAAATTTGCACCCTTAGGGGGAGAATTCTAGAAAACGATGAAACACGTGTTCAATTAAATATTTTTAAAAATCTAAATTTCAAATTTTATAAAAATAGGTGGCGATTTTTTTTTTTTCATACAAACTTTTAGCCCCTATTTCACCCCTTTAGGGTTAAAATTTTTTAAAATCCCTTCTTAGTGG
Organism: Heliconius melpomene melpomene; assembly: GCA_000313835.2. Taxonomy (NCBI): domain Eukaryota; kingdom Metazoa; phylum Arthropoda; class Insecta; order Lepidoptera; family Nymphalidae; genus Heliconius; species Heliconius melpomene. The sequence goes on along the minus strand of HE670840.1, from coordinate 160,852 downwards.
ATGTCCAGAATACGAAAGTAAATATTTGTCCAAATTTCACGTTCCTACCATCAGCGGTTACGGCTGTGCGTGCGTCTTACCTCAGTCAGTGAGGACAACTCCTTTTATATATATAGATTTTGTTGAAATTAAAATTTAAATAAAAATTATCATAACTGTAAACGTGACAGGTTGGACAGGGAGTAAAATATTTAATCATGTTATTTCTTAGTGAGTACCGCCACTCCGTACGCAATGTCTCCAGAATTAGGCGGGAAGTTGAAGTATCTTAATAGGAACAGAGTGTCTTAACACTAGGTTCCCAGGTTCCCTTTGCCTACCTACCTATAAGATTGATACACTATTAAAAATGACAATAAAATATTTTTAAAATTCAATGATGAATGTTAAAGATTAAATTACGTGGTAAAAATATCTAAATTCAAAACAAAAATTAACATATTTGTTAATTTTGTATTATAAAATAAATAAATTTAGTTAAACATACACCCTGTATACTAATATTACAGGTGAGCTGTACAAATTAGTTTTCATTATACAGGTAGTTTGCATACTACGCTAACGGATATAGTGTTTCTCTGGAGTATGAAACATAGACTAGAAATCATATAGAAGGGGCATTTATGGTAATATTATTAAACAAAGATTAAATAGGGACTATATAAATATATAAATAAAATATATATTTATTCGTTTATTCGTCACCATATTTATTTTTTTCATTTCTTCGAGTCGTATGGATGTCTCCAGCTTTCGGCGAGAAATGGGTGACTGAGTGTCATAACACTAGATTTTCCTCCGCCTATCCTGTTGGATACGAGATAGAGCAGGAAGCTTAAAAGATATGTCATAATAATTATTTTAATAACTTATTTCTACGTTAAAATTAAATTTGAGTATCTCTCAACTTAAGCTTAATAAATTAGACTCGACTAAAAATAGTCTGTTTAAAAAATAATTGCTTAAACAGTAAAGAAAGTAGAAATAAAATAAAATTGCTTAAAATTTTGTATAAAATTTCTAAAATCGCATACAGCTTTGCGCAAAGCTCCACGGGCGCTACAAAAGGAAGTAGAGAAGTACCCATTCAGCTACGAGCATCGGGAAATGGCTTTCTAGCTTCCGAAAATACGTTCCCATGAAATAGCCTAGGAAATGAACACATTAGTTTATGCGCTTACGTATGTTGTGACTAATGTGTTGCAGTTAATATTTCACTTTTTTTAGCTTCACGCTGTATCCCGCACACTGCAGGGTAGACAGAGGGAACCTAATGTTAAGAAACTCCATTCTCCATTTTTTGTCAAATTCTGGAGGTATTGTGTGTTGAGTAGCGGAACTCAACGCCGCGCTTTGCCTTGACTTCAGAGTGAAACATGAAAATATTAAATAATGAAATTAATAATAATTAATTATTAAATAATTTATCTCTTTATTAGAAAAAAGAAACAATACTGAAAACAAACGCTTTGAAAATTTGCATTATAAAAGTTCAGCAGTTATAGAAACAGTATGGGAGTTGGGAAAAATTAAGTTCTTCGATTATAGCTTCAGTGAAGAGTTTCAGTTTACACAACAAAAAAACACAAAAAAAATTATTAAAGACAAGGGTATGTATTTTTAATTATATGTTTTAAAGGGAACCTCGGAACTTAATGTTAGTACGGACTCTTTCTACACAGCCAAAGTTTTTAATTTTCTTTATGAAATAAATAATAAACTCCGTTTTACTTTACTTTACTTTCCTGCTGCGAATTTTAGAGGCAGACTAACACCATTTTTACTTCACAATATTATTTATACAAAACGAAAACGGTTACTAGGTCGCGAGGTAACATTTGAAAATATCGCTTCAGCGAATCAAATAAATAGCTCCGCTCGCTTAATTTAAAAAATAATTAATATATTTATTGAGTTTGTTTAGTAGACAATCTCTCCACTATATGTACATATGATTTTGTTTGTCACTAATTTCTATTTTACCTTACTGTTGTTTTTAATGCGTTATACTTGAATTTGTCAAAGACATAACTTTTTTTTGATTAATTTTTTGTGGTCCAATTGAAAACAGACCTATAAATGATTTTAGAAGTCCTGTAAAGGTTTATTTGTTATTTAATTTTAGCTTGCGCAGACAACATTTTAAGAAAGATTAATTTATAAAAAAAAAACAAATATTGAAAATCCAAATGTATTAATAATATATATTACTCCAAATTTTTCAATTGTTTTATATAAGTTTTTTTTGTAAGCAGCAATCTACAATATCTCATATGAATTACCCGTTTAACCCTTACCAATTATGTATTAAAGATGTTTATTCACATCATTCTAGCAAAATATCATAAATATTAGAATACAAATTACAGTGAATGCTTATATTTGTATGCGTCTTATACATTTGCCTAACATAGCTTAATTAAGCTAGGACTTGTTGGCCTGAATCCAATATTATATGTAATAATATTCTTTTGTATGTTATATTAAATTAACATTAAATATTTGGTATCAAGGCAGTCTTAACATTAGGTTCCCTCTGCTTACCCCGATAAATGAGGGATAAAAAAAGAATATGTAATAAATCAAAGAATTTATTGGATATTTATCTTTATTATCTTTATTTTTTCATTGCGAACTAAAAAAATGGCCCCAGATTCCTTCAGCCTACCCTGCTATGTGACAAAAAAGAAGAGAGAAAGAAAGAAGTAAAAGAAAATAAGTAAAGATGTAAAAGAAAAAAGAAAAGAAACAATAAAAATAAAACATTATGTAAGTAATACTCGTATTACACATTATTAAAAAAACAGCAATACAATTCTACTATATGAATAAGTATATAACATACATAGACGTATGTTCACAGCAGGGTAGATAGTGTTAAGACACTCCAATAAGACATTACAAATTGAGCGGAAGAACTCAACGCTGCGCTATATCTTATCATCAAAATCGAAATGAAAATAATAAATTCCCCCCAAGTAGGATCGAACCCACAAAGGCGACGTTTATACGCATTTATACGTAATTGTATACAAATATATATATATATCTAGTATATAATAATTTTAATGAACTATGCGTTATTCGTTTACCGCATATAGATACAAATGTAATTTCACTAAGTATTTCCTTTACATGTTATCATCCGAAACTACGAACATAAAGTTATCAATAGATTACCGGCGGCACAGTAATTACTGGGCACACGCACGCCGGTGCTTTGTCGAATAATTAACTACACTTTGTCGATACTGTGCCCTTAATATTTCTGAATCTGACATTTTACACAAAGAACTTTAATTAAAATCAATATTTTCATGATATATTGTATTCAAATCAAGCTTTTTAATTAGATACCTATGAATGGGTTATGAAAAAATAGACGATTGTGCGTTCGATTCCTACTGGAAGGAATGAATTATTATTTATTAAAAATTACACATCTTTACTCTGGCACATAGCGCAAAAGCCTAGCGTTGAGTTCCGCCACTTAACACATAATGCTTTGAAAAATTCAACTGAAAGTGGGGAACTTAACGCTGTTTTCTCTATGCCTACCCTGCTGTGTCCACACAGCATGTTTTAATTAAATATCACTTAAAAGACCGATACTAAAAACAAGCTTGAATTGTATACAAATCAATCCCTTCAATTAGATATCTATGAGTGTAAAATTGTATCTCAGCTTCACGCTGTATCCCGCACATATTAGGGTAGGCAGAGGGAACCTAGTATTAAGACACACCGTTCCCCACTTTCTGCCGTAATTCTGGAGGCATTGCGTGTTAGCAGAGCAGAATTCAACGCCGCACTTTGCCTCATGTAAAACTATATATCAATGAAGTAACTAAAACCATACTGTATATCGATGAAATATATAAATAACAACTACCCCACCACACCCGTATATCCATACATATATGAGCACCATCAATCACCAGTTTGGCTGCAATCAGCGTCGAACAAGTTCTGTCGATAACGAACTGACAGTAAACGATAATCCAACGGCAATCTTCTGACATAACTGACAAATGTGACCGGCGGGGCTTGGCGCATATTTGAATCACGATTTGAAATGTGCTTATGATAACTTGAATTGAAAGTTTCATTAAAACTTTTAGTAAAAGACAGAAATCTAATTTATGAGAAGTAAGACCAACCTATATATCGTTCTCTTTTTTATGGAAAGGACAAGGCAAAGGAACGGATGGGTCACCTGGTGGCAAGGGAACTCCGCCGCCCACGGCCCCATGTAACCAGAAAAGCTACAGGTGAGTTGCCGGCTCGTAAAGTGGATGATAGATGCGCTTTTAATCATTTATTATTTATTATTACTTTTACTTCTTCGCTCTGGCATTAAGGCAAAAAAGCTCGGCGTTGAGTTCCGCCACTCATCCCGAAATGCTTCAAAAAATTCGACATTCATGAACTTTCCTGTCCTTCCTTTCCTTTCCTTTATCCACTTGGATAATGTAGTGTCTTAACACTACGTTCCCATTGTCTACCCTGCTATATTCGGGATATAGCATAAAGCTGATTTCAACTGAAAGTTTCCTTAAAATTTCTAGCGAGAAACAGAAATCTAATTTGCGAGAAGCAAGAACAACCTAACGTGACAACTGCTAGATGTGTTTACTAACTTTGTGTACAAAAATATTAAGACCACTGAGTGAAAATATGTGACAAGTTCAGTGCTGAATGCTAAAAGTTTTTGGGTCAAAATGTCTCCCCGAAGGCTATTTGACGTCCCCAACTCTTCATAAGCACGTCACTAACTGGGTCCTTTAAAGCCGCGTACGAACTAAAACTCGAAAACACTTTCGATACCTTTTATATTACTTTCATTTATTTAAAGTAGATTATTTTTTTTGTTTAATTTTTCATTAATATAATAATACTCTCAATATTTCAGAAATAAAAACAAAAAACATTTACCAAATGACAAATTAATACTCAAATTGTAAGTAAATGTCTCTGTGTTCTTTTTTAATTTTATTTTCTTTGATAACATACAAATATAACACATTCAGATATTTGGATATCTAATTCACCCAAGCAACTTACGAGCTTAAACTAAAGTGTACTAACAGTGACAATGGTCGCATACGAAATTTACGTGAACCCTAATATTAAACACGCATTACGTAAATTTTATTTGTCAGGGAACAGCGATAAACTAGGTGGAATTCGTAATTTTCCACGCCAATGATCGTAATTGAATTCGAAGCTTCTACCTTCCTAGCATCTACATATATACTTACCTACTATAATTTATCTACTCTTATCTAACTTAAAGCGCAGAGTTAAGTTCTGCCATTCAACACGCAATGCCTCCAGAA
>HE670840.1:139387-149999 GCA_000313835.2 Heliconius melpomene melpomene | reverse complement strand
TTTTTTTTAATTAATTATATTGAAAAATACATTTCAATGAACTCTCTCTCTTCGTCCTCTACTTGTTTGATTTGACAAGGCTTGCCGCTAATTTTTTTTTCTCACGCAATTTTTAATAATTTGCATAGGAAAGAAATATATATAATAGAATTATAATAAACAAAACTAAGTTAGCAAAATAATTCGAAGAAAATCCGACAGTAATGCCGACTAATAAACGCTATTTACGGTTTATGACCAAGAGTCGGCAAATATCAATTAGTTGGCTATTTTTTACTATAGATAAACATTTTGCGGCGCGATACAAAGCAAACCAAATGCAATAATATTATTTTCGAAGATGTATTGTTTCTAAATACAATAAAAGTGCAGATGGCCAAATGAGTTGTTTTTGAGCATATTACTTAGTTTATGTTATATTACTTACTTACCTTTCGTTTTGGAGTAAAGACGGTTTTACTTGACAAAAATGAAGATGTGTTTGTCGTGCGGCAGGAGTGAAAATGTGATAGAATTTAACAAGGAATCTCTCCAAAAGTGTAAAATTATGTTATTGTTTCGCCAAAAAATGAATTTTAAATACAGTGACATTTTTTTAAATAGTGACACAATGCACGGTTATCATTTACAGTGTTACAAAAAGTTCATTGTTTAAAAACAAAATATAAAGAAGTATTTTTTAATTATTTTCTAATGCAAAACGTAAGTATACTTTAATGTTTAATATTATATAGTTTAATAAAATGTGACAATTGTGGCCGTGGGAATTGCCTCAGTTTTGATTACACTAAGTTAGGCTGAGTCGGAGAGTGATTACGCTTTATTATAATTATAAGAACAATTCTTTCAGACCTAAATACCTTAAAAACTATCAGCATAGACGGAGAAGTTCTTGCTAGCGACATTTTTTTATCTATATTTTTTAATAGTTTTTATTAGTTGAATAGTTTTCATTTACTTTGCAAAAACGTAAATATTCGTACCAAAAAGATGGGCGCCATAGTTCTTTCTACGGATACGGACGGCGTTGTCAAATCAAACAAGCAGAGGGCGAAGAGAGAGAGAGATTGTTTATTGAAATGTAATTTTCCATATTTTCTTAATTAATAAAAAAAATATCCGCGATAATTGTCACCTCTCATTATATTAAGGAAACATGTTGTAATTAATATCTTATAGTAGATCGATATTTGTAAACATTTACTTAATTAGATAATTTAGTTGTTTTAAAAGGGTTATTTAACTAAATATTATTATTTATAAAATAAATTTTGCGAAGACTCAATATTATGGATTATTATTTTACTTGAAAAATAAGAATGATTTCATCTTTAAATAGTTTTCTGCGTGTACTTAATATGATTAAAATCATCATTTAGCAGGTGAGCAATTAGAATAAACATTGATTTTAAGATTGATCTTCTATTATATAATATTTTACTTTAAAACATAAGGCAGACTGCGCATTTCATCGTCTATTCTCATAGTCAAACGGAACCGGAATAAAATATTTCAAACGCTGGCAACCCCTGTTTGCGGCAGGAATTTTCCAGGCAACCCTGTTTTATAGTGTTCAGAAAAAAATAAGCTTTAATTTGATATATAATTCAATTAAAAAAACACATGAGTGCAAATTATTAACATTTAGTGACAACTTTAAACCAGGCAACCCTAGACTTGCGGCAGACTGAGAGCTGGCAACCCTTAATTTTCCAATTCCTTATGTGATTATCTTTCAAATGATGTGCGATTCATATAAAAAACGTATGGGTGCAATTTTCTCCAAAAACGTGTTACGAAAAAATGTAATTAAAGGTGATTGCGGCAGGATTCTTCCAGGCAACCCAGGTGTAATCTGTTCTACTAATCATGTATTATTCATTAATATAGGTTTAATTAAGAAAACTCGTTTATGCAGGATTCAACGGCCGGATCTCAGGGTATAACTACATACGAGTACACGAACATTCCGTTACTATGTACTTTGTTGGTACTCATGACGCAGGCAAAGCTTAACATGCCGTGTATGAATTAATTTGGTTTTTTTTTTCTTTTTTCGCGACGTTCAGTTCTGCCACCCAACACGCAATCCTCCAATTCAGCAGTGTCTTGACACTAGGTGCTCCGATTCCACATCATATTTGTCATCATTCATCATTTAAATTTTAAAATAAAAGATGGCGGTGTTTAGCTTCGCCACTCAACTCGCCAAGCCTCTAGAAATCCGCACAAAATGGAGAACGGAAATGTCTTAACGACAACGGAGTGACTTAACTCTATATCCCCTAGTTCCCTATACCTACCCAACTACATATACAGCGTAAACCAAAAAAAATATATACAAATTATATCAATAGCTATAATCGAATTTTTGTGTATTCAATAATATGGAAAAATGTTATATATGCCCTTTCATCATCATAACATATCAATCCACTTTAGTAACTATACACGTGACAAACATACAAATTTAATCAATTGATCTAGCGATAGCAATATCCATTTGAACTATAACATTAAGAATATTATTTATATTAGTAGAATAGTATGAACATTAGATAATTAACATATAACCTATATGTAATATTTTAATTCGAATTCAATTTACACATAAATTCGTTAAAAATTGTTATAATTATTATTTATTTTTAAAGGTTCATTCTATACTTAAAAAAAATCGTAACGGATCAGTGCCTATACATAGAAGATATATAAGAAAAAATGTCATTTAAAATGGCTTTTAATGGCGTAATAGAACCAAAACCAATGAATTTTCGCTTGTTTGTAGTCTCAGAAACGGCTTGACCGATTTTATTGCAGTTTTCATTATTGTATTTTGGCAAGCTTCCCTTAACATTTGGTGTTTGTTTATTCCAATCGGTCCATTTACAAAATACAACCACCACTCTTTTTTAGATTTCATATAAAGCTTGTCTACAAATATACACAGGATCAATATACCTACATAATATGTATATTTCTTAAAAAAAATCTTCATAAAATATTTCGTATTTCTTATGTAGAAATAAAGTTGTATGAAAAATTCAAGCAAGTTGATAAAGCGTCATTAGAACTTCATGATTAATAAAAAAATTAACAAAATTATATTTAGAATGATCAGAAAACTTATTTCTAAATAGTTTTCTAATAATAAATTAGAAATATTCATTATAAATATTTCAGTATAAATAAAAAACTTAAATATTTTCTGTTTGTTAGGTTTTTGATACTGGCGTTTTGAACGTGCCAGCTTAAATGATGTTATATGAAACGATTTTTTTATAGAAAACATCATAACAAGGAGAAGACTCCTTCCGGTAAATCTTTGTGAGTATAAGAAATAAATTGTATATGAACACAAAGGTGGCAATCCTTTAGAGATATTGATAATGGAATGTTAGACGGCAATATACAACACGGAGCTTCTCAAAGGCTTTTATTTAACTTCCAACTCAATCTAGCAGGAGATATCTTCAAACGATTGAGCTCACATTTTGTATAGACGCTTAATTTAGATGAGGATTTAGTTCTGATGTCATTCTAAATCATAAAAAATAAGTATTTTACTTTCCTATATAAAAATGTTAAAAATAGAACATGTTGCAAATAATTTGATATGATGGATTTAAGCTTTTATATTTAAGTAAATATTCGAAGCCACTCGTAGGGTAGTGGTTCAATTCCCACTCAAGGAAATTAAATATTTAATATTTTGATTTCTTCGCTTTGAAGGCAAAGCGCGGCGTTGAGTCAAAAATCAGCGGAAAGCGGAGAGCGAAGTGCCCTAACACTAGCCTCCCTCTGCTTACCCTGCGACATTCGAGATACAAGGAGAGCGTGAGGCTGAAAAAAATCTGTGTAATAGGTATATGTATCGCAGTAAATCAATAATTACCGATGTATACTCCATTGTCCCGTACTACATACTAATGCATTCATATTTAAGTAAACATGTAAACATAATTATGTTCTGTAATAAGTTAATCCAGTCCTATTTCCATACTTAATTACTAGTCTCGAACAATTGCCATTTTTTATAAGGCCAGGCTGGCGCAGGGGTTCAAACGTGCAACAGTAAACACGACAGGTTGTGAGTTCGATTACCACTCGAGAAAATGAAATATTTAATATTTTAATTTCCTCGCTCTAATCCCGACTTGAATCCCCCCACTTAACACGCAATACCTCCACAATTCGGCGGAAAGTGGGGAACGGAATTGTCTTAATAGGTTCCCAGGATCACTCTGCCTATCCAGCTCAATGTGGAAAACAGCAACATAATTTTCGAAATCACTATTATATTGGAATATTAACATAATATATATTAAATTATAATGCTTGTATCCCACCCAAACCCATCGCGTTTAGAAAAACACGTTGTTCCACTGAGTCACGATGACCTTGTGTATACAAATAAATATTAATTTAAAATAAATTATAGGTAATATGAACTGGTGAACATCATATCATCACGCATCATCTGTGTGTGAGGCTCGCGAGAGAAAGCCTCTTCCGCCCTATCTACTATAATCAACCCCTCCACACATGTTCTCTTGTCTTGTCTTGATACTGGCGTACGTGACCTTATGCCTGTATTATATTCCTGTTTTTTCAAAATCACGCCAACTTTAACATTTTTAATTATCACATTTAAATAACAAAAAAAAAGGCCAGTCTTGGCGTAGAGGCAGAAGCGCGTAACTTTTATCGCGACGGAGTGTGGGTTCGATTCCCACTCGAGGGAACGAAATTCATTTTCTCTATATATCTTCATTTTCTCGATCTAGTAACGAGGAAAAGCACAGCGTTGAGTTCCACTACTCAACACGTAATGCCTCCAGAATTCGACGACATCGGAGTGTCTTAACACTAAGTTCTGCCCTATCATGCGCGTGATATATATATATATATATATATATATATACGAGTACATACGTTAATCTATAAAAAAATAACACGAAACTGGGTTAATCCATCCAATTAATCAAAATCCAAAATTGACTAAGTTAAAATACTTTTTAAGAAAGACAAGGCCCATTTTCTTAACTTTGAAAGGTATAATAAGCTTCTGCCCTCGTCTTTAACCAGTATTAGAGAAATTTTACCAAGCAAATATTTCAAATAGAAACATGAAAAATGAAATAAGAAATAATGCCACATATATGATAAACACTTACAAAAAAACAGCTTTCGCTATTTATTCTTCGCTTTCGGCCCAAATTCGTGTTAAATAGCGCAATTTAGCACCGCGATCTGTGTTACTAAAGCAGGAAAAGTAAGTAACTCATATACGAGTTATACACAATTTAAAGCTACGGCTACGCCATAACGGTGTCAGTGCATTTTTGTACGTACACGCGTTCTCGCTTCAACATCAAAACCAACATCTACCCTACACACCTACGTTAACAAAGCGCACAACTGCGCGTATTCACTATTGTGCGCAAACAAAGCAGAGGTGCGTTCACATTTTGTGAAATTTCACTTCAGTGATTCTAATATATTCTGATATAGCGAGTGTTATAATATGCTAAAGTACAATACATTGAATATATTGTTTATACTGCAAAAATTGTACATTTTTTTTAACCGATTTTCAAAAAAAGTAGGTTCTCAATTCGTTGGATTTTTTTTATATGATATTCTTACCATAATAATTTTTGCTTTAATATTATTACTGCAATTTAAAGTTAACGATAAAGGTAATATTATTTTAACCAAATAAAAATACTAAATGAATGGAGGCGAGGTCATAGTGCCGTAGCATGTGACTGTAAGCGAGGCAGGTTGTGGGCTCGATTCCTACCCGATGAGCTGAAATACTTTCATTTCTTAGCTCTGGTGTCACACGCAATACCTCCAGAGTTCGGTGGAAAATGGGGAGTGGAGTGTCTTAACACTAGGCACCCTCTGCCTACCCTGCTAAATGAATATGAAGACAATATACTAAATTAATATAATAGGAAAATTTGAAACTTACGAACGACACTTATTTTCACTCAGGCGCCACGATATCGTCCGGTCAATTTATATTTATCATCGAAATACATTAAAGCCTCTCAAAAAGATTACCCTAAAAACATACTAATATAAACTTTATCTTTATAGTAATAGAGCACTTTATACAATGACGAACTTATTTTAGTAATAAAAGTGTTTTAGACGATTTTCCTTACATATAGATACCAGTGGACCCGAACGCGGCTACGCCCGCTTGAACTATACGAATATTTATTGAAAGCTCATTTTGGGTGACGTTTTCTAACAACAAACTTTGCAAATCGTTGCTTAGCAACGGTCGCATAGCGACGGTTGTTATTAACATGGCGGAATAAATTACATGTCAAATTAATAAGTATTTTAATATATTGGTATATATCGATAATAATACAAATATGAGAAAAAAAAGTATCCTATGTTCATCCCGAGACCCTCAAGTATCTCTATATGAGTATTTTATCACAATTAAATTAGCGGTTTGGCCCTGATTGCGTAAAAGACAGACAAACAAACGACGACAGAACAGAGTTACTTTCGAATTTATAATATAGGTATGGATATGGTATCGATGTATCGATATATGGAACGCTTTGGTGTCGAGGGATTTCTCGTTATCAGATTTACACATATTCTAAGGCAGCTTTTGTAGTGACAGGATATATATGGAAAGCAATATTTTTTGTATGTCCCGCAAAACTGAGGAAAAAATCCAAGTAGAATATCACATTATTTTCAATATTCAAATAAATAAATATTGTTACAACCTAAAATATACTTTACAAAATAATTAATATTTTTAATGGGGTAAAGAGCTTTCGGATAACTTAATAAAAGCCAGAAAATCCAGTTATAAGACCTTCAGTGACTGAAACATTGATGAATATCAATAGTGTAATTCACCATAACTTGAAAAACGATATTATTCTCCATCATTCACCATTAATGCGTACAAAATTGAAACATTTGCCTATAGATTACATACATTCTCGACTGTAAATATTATATTTTACCAGTTTCACTTAGTTTGCCTTATTTAAATTATGTATTTGCTTGAAGCATAAATATATTTAAATACTCTATAATCTAAATCTTATGGGATCCGTAAGATAAATATTCTCAAAGAATTATAATAAGACATTTCATGTACATATCTATGTTCGCTATAATCCGAATTGAGACGGGCCTTCTCTTGGGATGAAGATCCCAAAAAACGATTTACTTTTTGACATGTTTTTTAACATACAAATGTATTATTTATGATCGGGAGAAATATTAAAAGTATTCTTTTTCTATTTTCATACAGTTTCCAAAAGACCACATCTAATAAAATATAGCTTTATAGTATAAAGAAATTATAAGCTTTTCAAAAACTAAATTTTACGAGAAAACTTAAGAAAGTGAACTTTAGAAAACTTTACAAAGCTTAATTTTCTTATGAGATAATTGTATAATCATAATAATGAAGATTGAGACAGACGACTATATGAGTAGAGACTAATTACTGTATAACCTATTCTACATAGCACGGTACCTCTGCAAAAAAGTCTTGAAAATAAAACGGAGAAATCCATCGATAATTCTTCTTGTCAGCGCACAAGTTTAAAGGGTTATCGAAGAGAGAGAGAGAGAGAGAGAGACTTATCTATGATAACATAATATATCACCACTAAAGTCTTACCTCTTACTAAAGAGTATCATGAGACAGGAGCGCAAGCTGGTAATAGTATCATATTTTTACTATGCACCAACGCTAGCACATTCCCCCGGTAAGTAACCTACTTAGAGTACAAAGACATGTTATCGCGAAACAGGAAGTCTGTTCATATACAAGGAGTTTAAAACTCACCCTTAAATGGTATCAAAATCACAACAATAATTTACAAGTGTGCATAAAAGGATTTTTTTTCTCACTTTTATACGTTGATTTACAATCCCTCTCTTTTACAATTCCCTTTTACAAATTCTATTTTTTGTATTGTTCTACTGGCGACACATACAATTAATTGTCTTACATATATCTTTTCAATTCTAAAAGTAACAAATTAAATGTAGAACAATCTTACTTACATACATTACAAAACGATTCTTATATCCTAAACCTTCTATTTATACATAAAGCTATAAGCACGAACGGGAGAAACGCAATTATAGCGGCAATAGGCAATTTAGTTATCTATTGGCCAGCCCGAGATCAACCCAGCATCCGTCTACAGGAATCAATATTGAAAGTTTCGTTTAATAAAAAGGGTGAGACGGCGCGGCGTGGTGATTGAAAGAACAAAGTTTTATCATAAATATAGTGAAAACGATGAGCGGCGTTCACTTCCGCCACTCAACACGTGATGCCTTCAGAATTCGGTGGGAACATAATTAGGTGGGAAAGTGGGAACAAAAATATCTTAATGGGAATGGAAAGTCAGGTCTTAAGATTAGGTTCCTAGGTTCCCTCTGTTCACACAACGTAATGTTAAATAAAATAAACATGATGACAGAAATATAAAAAAAGCACAAAAAGCTTTTATATCGTGACCGTTTTAGGACTAATAATGTTTTTGAGCGTAAAATACTAGTATTATTACGCTAATAAATGGTTATTAGGAGACAATATTTATCAGCTCTAAAAGCTTTGTTATAATCAGGCCATTAGTGGTACAGAGCCACAACCTTCTAATGTAAACGCTACAGGTTGTAGTTTGATTCTCACTCGAGGAAAATAAATATTTAATATTTACATGTGTTCGCTCTGAAGCGCGGCGTTAAAATCCACCACTCAATACGCATTGCCCCATGAATTTGCCGGAAAGTGGGGAACGGGAACGGGAACTTAACACTACGAAACAAAAATTAACACACCTATTTTACTAAACAAACCCTTCCTTTTCACATTTCTTCAATACTCCATATCAGCATACAAAAGAATCCTACACAATTAAGCGGAAAATTCTTTCAAAATTGAACACCATAGATTACTTCTAAGAAATAAGTTTCCCTAAGTTTCCCAAACTTAAAAGATATTTCTCTTCAGCTTAATACGAATTCCGGGAGTCTAATGAAATTCCTACAAGCCGGGTAACCACTTCCGGTGCACGAGCGACGCATCATTAATGGCCTTCCGGTACGTTTCAAAGGATGAGCCTGATGCTGTGAGATGAGTACCAACACCGACACCGTCGCGTCGTGTTCTATTGTTTTTCAAAGTATAGTGTGCTTTTCTTATTATGAGATAGATACTGGCAGTTTTAATTAAGTTATGTTCTTTTAAAAAAAAATTGCTTGTAGTAGGCAGAAGGAACCTAGTGATTAAGACTCCGCTCTCCACTTTTCGCCAAATTCTGCAGGCCTTTCCTGTTGAGTGGCGATACCAGAGCGCACAAATGAAAATATTAAATATTTCATTTATTCGAGTAGGAATCGAAACCTTAACCTGCCGTGTTCACGATTACATTCTGTTGCCTATCCGCCACGACTGGCCTCATTTATGGCCTATTCTTTATGTTTGTAATATAAATACTAATTCTACGTAAAGAGCCAGAAGAGAAGATAATAATTATGTAATACTTATGTATAGCTTCGTGTGGCCTACCTTCGAGCAAAATTTCTCATAAATCCATTCAGTTGAACACATTTCACACAACATTGAATGCTTATGAAAATCATAGTTTCATTAATTTTTAATAGCTTTACGCGAATGAAAATTTTCAGCATTATTTATCGTATAACCAGATAATTAATTACACAGGCAAAAAATTTAAAAGAAAATTTCACGTATTAGTTGAATTTTGTTTTCTTTAGCTTGACGCTATATCCCGCACATAGTAAGGCAGGCAGAGGGAACCTGGGAACCTAATGTCAATACACTGCGTTTCTTATTGAAACACTTCCATTTCCACTAAATTCTTGAAGCATTGCGTGATGAGTAGGTAAAAACCGAGTCAAGAATTTCTGCGTGAAATGGTGATCGACCGAGGTGATCGAGAATACGTGTTACCCACCTCTTAAGCAACTAAACTCAAATACAATAAAGAGTTCATCATTTATGGCGCCTCGAGCGTGCCAGGTGAACAGAATCCACTTCGCCAATGTTACATTCAATGGAAAACACACGAAGAAATGGAAATTGATAGGTAAAAAAGAGAAGAACACAATAAAAGAATACATGTAGAAAAGAGATCCAGTAGAGCTACCTACATACATAATATAAATAAGGAATAAGGATACAACTCTTCTATATCTCCGACACAAAAACAACGTTCTACCTTACAGCAATAACGTATTGAATACAGGCACCGTCGCGTTGCAATGAAATATGTAAGGCAAGAGTCTTCAAATGGAGTTCACTTGTAAATATTAAAAACGTTTCCACTCACACGTTTCTACTTCAATGTGGGGCACTTACGTATGGTATATGTATGGAAAGTCTAACATCAAAGGGAAACGGTACGCTAAAAGTTATTTTTAATACATTTCAGTTTTTAAGGCTTCATAAGCTTAGAATTTCAACCTGTTTTTACTCGATTATGGCGAAGCAAAACGGAGAAATTGTATGTGGCCTCTAGAGGGCATAAATGGTAAACTAAAAAAGAATAATTTAAGATTACGTAATTTGTAAGTA
>HE670840.1:118173-132907 GCA_000313835.2 Heliconius melpomene melpomene | reverse complement strand
CGACCCCGGATCCTCGAGCCGCCACTCTTATATCCTCATCCAGTCCGTAAGAATGGTGTCCTCCCCCCCCCCCTCTTCCTTTCTCCAGCTCCCTCCTTTACCTATCCTACCCCCCTCTATTTTCCTCTCCCTTCGGTTTTTCCCCACAAAGGGGTTTGTGGAGGTCAGACGGCAGTCGCTCCACGAAAACCACAAACAGCCACAATATGGAACGAACCAACAACAGACTGGGTACGGCTAGGGCGTCGCCGCGAAACGACGCGCAGGCACATCGCCCTACACCTGCGACAAGTGGGCAAGGGCTACCGTGTCAAGTACGGGCACGGTTAAAGACGCAAGTACCCAGAAGGAAACTCCGCTTTGCAACGTGGAATATTGGCTCTCTAACCGGACGATGCAGGGAGCTCGCAGATGTACTCATGAGACGTCGGGTCCAGTGTGCTTTCCTCCAGGAAACTTCCGCCTCCGCCTACTTCTTCTTGGCATTAATACCGGCTATTTCCAGGGTCTGCCTTCCTACTCAACCTACTCCATTTTGCACGGTCTTAAGTGCCTCGGTGGTGAGTCCATTGGCTCTCATGTCCTGCATCACAACATCCAACCAGCGCTTCCTTCGGCGTTCGATAGGTTTCACTCCAGGGGCTGGGATAGCATGGCACTTGCATCCGCGTAACGTGGCCAAACCGTCTATGTTTGACATAGTCGTAGTACGTATAACTCAGGCGATGCTCTTGGAGTTTATCCGCTACGTCCACGCACTCCAAGACTATCTCGAATGAATGTGTTACGATTGCGGTCATACCGTGTTACGCCGTACATCCACCATCTATAGCAACTTCATTTCCGTGACGTGAAGCTCCTGAATGTGCCGAGATAGTGCTGGCCAGCATTCTCTACCGTATAAAATAACAGGTATGCTCTTGTATATTAGCCATCACCTCTGCTAAGAAGTCAGTCTGCATCGGTCCATTCGGGTGGCACCACTTGATCCGAGGATTACGTTTCTCGAAGACGATGTTGGGCCGTCAGACTTTCGCCTGGAATTACTTTACAGTTAGTTACTCTGCCCATATGACAACGTCTGGTCAATAAGTAGTCAATTTGAGTTGAGTGGGACCCAATTTATACGTAATAAGGTGCTGAGAGTTCTTTTGGAAAAACGTATCTAATATTTTCTCCCTCTGCATTACGAAGTCCGTATCTAAAACCCCCGTGAACACGTTCATACGGCTCAGCAGCCTTATTGACGTGACCGTTACAGGTCTTCCCCAATAACAAACAACCATTTCGGTAGACGGTATAGCAAGTAGAAGTTTTTACCTGAGGGTGACCCGGTGTATATAAGCTGGCAAACCTGTCCGTTATTGCGGGACTTATTGCCCTTCCAGCAAGCTTCCTGGAGGAAAGCACAGTGGACCCGAAGTTTTATAAGTACATCTGCGAGTTCTCTGCATCGTCCGGTTAGAGAGCCAATATTCCACGTTACAAAGCGGAGTTTCTGTCTGGGTACTAGCGTTTTAAGCAGTGTTCGTACTTGACATGTTGTTGCGTTCCATATTAGCGGCGGATGGCGCTTTTTAAATGGAGCAACTGCCATTTGACTTCCAAAACCACTTTGAAATAGTACGCTATAATTTTACATATATTATTTATGGACTATTTTAAGACCCCTTATAAGCACCCAAACCGATCTGATGGCTCAATCATCCTCCTAGACAGAGCAGATGTACCTTTATTTTGCGCTACTTCTGGAAGGGCCCCACTTTCATGCTAGTGAGTACACAAACTTTTATAAAATGACATCGGTCTGGAGGCCCTAGGAACTTGAAGTAAAAAATTACGAAACTGGATCCACATGCAAACTAAATTATTTACATTAGAAAGATAAAAGTAATTTTAATTAATATAATTTAAACTACCGGTACAGGCTGCACTAATCCTTGTACCTTTTTGTTTATTTGGGGCCCCCTCCAACCTCAAACTTCCTCTTAAGTAGATACTATGCGTTTTTTCAAAGTCTTATTTAAGATTTCATTGGGAATTTGCACCATTTGGAGGCCCCCTAGGACCCGAGGCCCGGGGCGGACCGCCACCGCCGCCCCCCCCCTTAGTCCGCCACTGGACCGGAGTGCCTTACTACTACGTTTCCAGGTTCCCTATGTCAAGCTATGTACAGGATACAGCATAAGCCTTAATCATTTAAAAAAATATTAAGGCTAAAAAAATATTAACGAAACAAGAACGGTATGAATTCTGTATTGTTTTAAAATTCCAAATATTTACTCTAAGCCTTAGGCTAACTAGTGCCTAGACGATTTTTTTTACATATCTTACCCTCAAGACATGTAAAAACATGTAAATTAGGTTAGTGACTTACCTAGTGCCAGCGACTGGCTGCCAGACGGCGTCCTGCGGCGCATGCGCTGGCGGCGGCGGCTCCGCCCCCTCACCCCCGTTCTCTGTCCTTCCTTCCCAACCCTGCATACAAAAATAAAGGCTTTGAAGGGAAATCTACCGCTGGTTTCATAACGAAAATGTATTGAGGATTATTTTAAGAAATAGATCGAAATCTTCGCTTTGTTTTGATATCGGCTTTATGTGTTTACTGAGAATATTGAACATATTGCTTGTATACATATGAATAAAATGATAAACAGCAAAACCTTACATTGTGGTAATTGAATGTCAGTTGAGGATAATAATAATTAAATTAATGTCAGTTCAGGATTCAAATCTCGATCATTAGAATACTTAATCATAGTTATTTATAATATAGGTTTTTCTCCATCCTGAAAAACCTATATTATAAAAAAAAATAAGCCCAGTAGTTTATTAGGATTAACAATCGGGACCTCTTTAACTTTTGCATATTAAAGATTTAATTGGTTGAAGAATTACTCATAGGTCCCAACTGTTAATCCTAATAAATTTGTTTTTTTTTCTTTTTAGTTTTATGCAGTCGGGGTTTTGTTTCTTATATTTATTTGTTAATACAAGTAGTACCCTGTGAGGGTATGGAACCTACAGCCGTCGTTTGTGCCAGTCACTACCTCAATGGACTACTACGGTGTTGTTGCACAGATTTCCTGCATGTATTTTTATTTTGCGATTTTTTTCATTACATAGTAAACTTATTTAATATTTTCAAACACAAAAAGAATGGCTAGTCGTAGCTCAGGGGCATAAAGTCTGAATATAAGCGCGTCAGGTTCTGTGTTCAATTCCCATACAAGGAGATGAAATATTTAATATTTTGATTTCTTCGCTCTGGTGACGAGGCAAAGCGCGGCGTTGAATTCCGCCACTCAAAACAAATGCCTCCAGAATTCAGCGGAAAAAGGAGATCGGAATCTCTTAATGGTAGGTTCCCTCTGCCTATCCTGCTATGAGCGGGAAACTGAAAAAAAAACGAAATACTATATAGATATATTAACACAAAATCTACGAATCCCATTATTTCAAATACTCGGGTTGGACATTACAGTGCCACTGGGATTTTGGTTCTAATGACATCTATTTCGGGAAAAAAGCTATCTTATTTCTTTCAATTCAGCACCTTGTTGTTACGCGGAACGTCCCAACAAAGGTTTTCCTATTACTTGTGGGATGCTTACTGCTTAGTGTTGGACTGTTATAAGAAATTACATCTTGGACATGATAAAAAATTGAAAATATAGTATAGAAAAATATAGAAAAACCTTAGAAGTTCACATTTTACAAATTAAACTTAGCTTACTTACTTTACACATACAAACTTGGGGTTTATGGGACTATACATATATGAAAGCTCTTACTTAAAAAATCATTACAAACTTATATTTATAGTTAATTTCATACAAAACACACAACGTTTTTAGTAAACCACTCCGCTATTCAATAAGAAATTTTCGAAAAAGTTGTACCTTATACCTCCAGAATTCGAAAACTGGGGAACGCAATGTCTTAACACTAGATTCCCACTATTACATGCGGGATAATTATAATAATAATAATAACTCTTTATTGTACACCCAGGAAATGACACAAAAAAATACAATAAAATTATATAAATGTACAAAAGGCGGCCTTATTGCTTAATAGCAATTTCTGCCAGGCAACCTTAAGACAGAGGAAATAGTAAATTAAGATATGGGTAGGGTGCAAAAAAATATATATAATTAAAGGTATAAAATAAATAAGAATATATTTACCATACATAACACATACAAAGCATACATAAATACATATAGCCGTATCAATATACATACATATAAATAAATATACATATAAGTACTACATACATACAAAGATAAGAACTAAATGGTAAGAATAAAATGTGTAATGGCAGAAAAAAAAAAAAAGGAAAAGAACCTTAATCTTAAAGTGACATGAAGTGTAACTTTAAACGACGTTTAAAAGTTATATCGTGAATCTAAAAAAAAAAGAAATTAAACATCGCGTTTCGTCAAATACAATACAAATATTTTCAATAGCACCAAGCATATCATTATCAATAACTTCAGAACGTGAGTTATATAGCTAATCCAATTAATTATACAGGCTTCTATTACTATAACCTACATACTCGTATATACCTAATAAAATAGGTATGTACACTATATTAATAATAGTTATTAATAATACAGTACATATACACTTTGTTATCATCATTATTAATTAACAAACCGATAATGTTTGAAACATTCACTCTCGCAACTCACGTTTAATATACGGTGCTATTAAAACATATATCAGGTGCGCGTAAAATATAAAGAAAATATTAAAAAAATATTTAGAATAATTATTATTTTTATGTCAGTTGAAATAACTACGCGTAAATTGTATTGTATCACATTTTTAAAATCACGTTGTATTCCGCACATGGCAAGGTAGGCAGAAGGAACCTCCGGGAAACACACCGTACCCATAAAGACACTTCCGTTCCACACATTCTGCCGAATTTTCGAGTCATTGCCTGTTAAAGGATGGAACTTAACGTCGCGCTTTAGTTTGTTACCAGAGCAAAGAAATGAAAACAATAAATATTTAATTTCCTCGAGTGAGAATCGAACCCACAGTACACACAATTTACTTAAAAACAACAATATTATGTAAACATCGGACGTGCTTCTTTATTATTTCAAGGCACTAAAGAAGACGCCCGAGTTTAAATCATGCATAGGAGAGCGCACAAAGTAAGGAAAATAAGTTATTAGGAATTCTATGACCAAAAGAAATAAAAGTGAGGTCGTCCTAGCGCAGGGATACAAAGGTATGACTGTAACGCTACAGTTATGGGTTCGATTCTCAATCGAAGCAATGAATTATTATTCATTAATTTCTTCGCTCTGACACCGTTCCGTGACCAAGTTCCGCCTATCAACACGTAATGCCTTGAAACATTTAACAGAAAGTGCAGAACGGAGTGTTTTAACACTAGTTTCCCTCTGCCTAACCTGCTGCGTGCGGGATACAGCGTGAAGCTGATTAGATTTAGAGTTAATGAAGAAGAAGAAGAAGAAGAAAGAAGAAGAAACAAAGGTGCAATTGGCTACATTTGTAAATTGAAACACTGCGGCCGACGTTAACCAGCCATCATCTGTGTACACCCTCGCTCGATTCAAGTGTGCCTTTGTTTCGCAGTCGGACAGAAATAGCCGGCTATTTTTGTTTGTTGTTAAAACCGCTTTATTTTTAAAAGCTTGTACTTTGCAAATCAAGGCTTTGAAATATTTTAATGATAATGTGATATATTGAAATTTAATGTTTTGGTTTCGCTGAGAAGGGAATGTCTTAACATCAGGTTCCTTCCGCTTCAGAGTAGGTAAATCCAAATTATAATGCGTATAATCTATATCTATACTTATAATAAGATCGTAAGAGGGTCGGTGTCTGTACTTGGAAGATGTTTAAAAAACAATGAACCTTTATTAACGTAATAGAACCCAAAACATTTTTTTTTTCCTCTAGCCTACACCATCCCATTGTTGGGCAAAGGCCTCTCTCCACTTCTTCCATTCCGGTCTATTTCGGGCTATTAAGCACCAGTCAGGCCTATAATGGTCCAACTCGTCCCGCCATCTCCGTTTTGGTCTGCCAATTCTCCTTTTAGAGCTTGGAGTCCATCTGGTAGATGATTTCGCCCAAGACTCCTCCCAATACTCACCTATGGTGCCCAGACTTGGTCTTTGACGAACTCACAGAAGGCCGCCCTCAAGGTTTGCCAACGTGCGATGGAGCGCAGTATTTTAGGTGTCAAAACAATGATTTTTTAAATTTTTGTTTGTTTGTCTGTTTCTCAGAAGCGGCTTAACCGATTTAGATGCGGTTTTTACTATTGGATTCTGGACAGCTTTCGAAAACATATAGGGTTTATTTTGTTACAATCGGTTCATAAATAAAAAGTTATATCAATTTAAAGTACTTAGTTCGACAAATTTGCTAATTGCCGTAACAGTTATTTTATACAACTGTTTTACTGAATTGATTGAATCTTTAGTTTTCAATTTCTTAGTATTTCTCCTTCAAGCAGGCGTAGCCCCGCACGGGGCTACGTCCGCAAACTAGTTGAATTTGAAATAAATGTATTCAAAAAAGGAACACTTACTAATCTACTTTAGCTGTCAATGTCAAACAGAATATCTTTATATCATTATCGATGGTTACTTCATACATGTGTCTAAATGATAGATTGTAATAGCCAATTTCCTTTTATATCCATTAAATATCTATCTATCTATCTATCTATTTTACTTTCCTGGAAATGTTTAATTCTAATAAATTAATGTGTAAGGCTTCGTACCGCCGCGCGGCCGATATATTGAAAGTATTGGAAAATTTCATTACTTCGTGGCAGAAAAAGTTCTCTGGTGTATTTTTTCTAAATGCACTTTATTTTGCAATGCGGGGTAAAATGTATTTTGTTTATATGCAATATACTGTATATTTTAATATAAAATATAATATATCGAATATTACTGTAAGATATATTTAAGAAAAAAAAACTTATTTCATTTAATTTATTTAACTGTAAAGTAACTTAATTATCGCGATTGTTAATTGTTTGAAATTTTCTTTAAAATTATTTTATTAATAAATCGCGTATAATAATTGTGCAATTCAAGCAGGCGAATCCGCAAGTGAGTCGCTAGTAAAATATATAAACACGTGGTTATTAATATGATTGTGTTAATTTAATTATAATTTCATATAGTTTGGAAATTTAATGTTTTTACGACTTCATGGATATTATAACGTAATAGCATTTATTAAATTTCTGATTGCATTTCTCTTATAGAGAATTAAAATGACTTTTATATGTGATGTGTGCTATTAATTGCTTTTTCATGTACTTAAATAATTATTTATTTACTTATTAATTTTATTGAGGCCAGTCGCGCAGAGGCTTCAGGTAGCGAGGAAATGAAAATAATTTATTCTCTAGAGTAGGAATCGAACCCATGACCGTTTCTACTACTATTACCTTTTATTTTATTATTTTTTCTTTATTGTAAGCACTCTTATATTTTCAAAAAATACATAATTTTAAATTTCCCATATAGGTAGGTACATCGACATATCAATAGATAGATGGACGTCAATAGTTCTAATTAATTTGTTTTACATACCATATAAGGTCTTTATGTACTTTATTCGATCACGATCACGATCTGGTTATTTAAATGATGATAACCATTAAGATGACACTCGATTGCTTTAAAATACACGAACAAATAAGAAAATCTTGAAAAAAAAATTAAAAGTTCTCCCTTTCTTTCTTCTACATGTTCTTTGTCCATATATATCTTTTGTCTAGATATTCCTGTCTTCACATACAGATTTGAATTGAGTTCAGCTTTCTAGAGTGCTTTAGCTTTTAAAAATAATTAATTATTATTGGGAATCAAATTGACAACGATTGCGTTTACAATCAAATGCTATCCTACTACCAGTGTAATGAGTAAATACAAAAATAATATTAATAGATTATCGACAAGACTATTTTCTTGAAATTAGATCTCTAGGCGTTTTATATAAAGCCTAGCACCTCCTTTCTCAGTATTGATGAACTATTTAGTTGTATTAGATTACTGCATGTTTTATAGAAGCAACGTAGTACTAAAAATGTCGTAGGTACTGTTGTCTATGGTGATATTATTCTAAAATATCACTAAATATATAAATAAAAAAATATCTAAAACTTCCTGGCAATCATATCTTGGATTATGCTACGAAAATATAGTAGATTTTATCACTCCAAAGAAAATTTTCAAGCAAAACTGATGGCAAAAAATGGGTCTAAAGACTTAACTATTACAAAAAAATCTCACATTTGAAATTCTTACATATGAAATTTATGAAAAAATTGTTAAAAACACTCTTGCTATTTGTTTTTATTTATCATACTAGCGGTCCGCCCGCGGCTTCGCCTGCGTGAACTACGTTATTATTAATTTCTGTCTCCAAGAAACCTACGCCCTATAAGTGACGTCCATGCAAAATTTGAGACTCCTAGCATTTGTAGCAAACTTTCAACCCCAAAAACAACCCCTTAGAAGTCGAATATTGCAAATTCCCGTCTTAGCGAGCACCTACGTCCTATAAATAACTCCCATGCAAAATTTGAGATTCGTAGCACATGTAGTTTCTGAGATTTCGTGATGAGTGAGTGACCTTTCGATTTTATATATATAGATAGATAAAGAAATGTATGAATTTTTAATTGTATAAGTTTTTTTACAGTTATAGTACTTTTTTATATAGAAATGTGTCGTCTAATAAATTATAATGTCCGCAAATAAGTAACAGTACAACGGCACATCCGTTTTTATAGCACCGACTATAACCTGTGAATAGGCTATTTTCATTTTTTATTATCATAATAGGTAATTAAATTGAAAGAAATTTTATTATTCTTCATAATTTTTTATTATTGTTTTCGTTTAACGGTGTATCCCGCACATAGCTGGTTAGGCAGAGGCGGTCTGCGAACCTAGTGTTGGGACACTTCCGCTTCTCATTTTCCACTAAATTCATAAGGTAATGCTTGTTGAGTGGCGAACTCAACTACGCGCTTTACTTTGGTACTAGAGCGAGCAAATGAAAATATTTGCTTTCCCCTATTATGAAAATATTTGCATATTATTGCATTCCCCTGAATGGTCATCGAACTCACAGCTGTTGCGTTTAAAGTCGCACACTTGTGCCCCCGCGCCATGACGGCCTCAATTCTTCATCGTATTTACGAATAAATTACTCAGCATTATAAAAAATTGACGAATTCTCTTCTGTTGTTATTTAATCCGTCGTATAATAAAATAACAGCTCGTCGCCCATACATTTATGTATACATACCAAAATACATATTATTAAGTAAGCAATCGTATTTGTTTATAATAAATACATTTATAACGTAAACTTCAAAATATGTCCACGTAAGTAAATTTTAATATTATTATGAAATTGTGAATATTTTTATTTCTTCGCTATGCTGTCTAGAGAAAGCGCGACGTTGAGTTCCGCCACTCAACAGGCAATTCTTTCACGCAGTGTTTTAACACTAGACTTCCTCTGTCTACCATGCTGTGTGTGGAATACGGCGCGAATCTTAAAAATTCAATTTTAAAGTACGATAACAAATATGACCTCGACCAACGATGCCCCTTGTCGGGTATTGACCTTAATGTTACTAGACCAATATCGGTCCCAGCACTATCCCTATTTGCATAAGTCCTCATAAGTAAGCTTTACACAACTACTACTCAGTAAACGCGACTGGTCGTTGATTCGATTCTCATTCGAGGTTCGGACTCGAATTAACACTAGGTTCCCTCTGCCTATAATGCTCTGTGCGGGATTCAGCGTGAAGCTGATTTGTTTACCTAATTTTCGAGCAAAAATGTCACTGTGATGGCTGTGTAAAAAAAGAGTTTATATATATGA
The DNA here is from genome assembly GCA_000313835.2 of Heliconius melpomene melpomene. Taxonomy (NCBI): domain Eukaryota; kingdom Metazoa; phylum Arthropoda; class Insecta; order Lepidoptera; family Nymphalidae; genus Heliconius; species Heliconius melpomene. The sequence goes on along the minus strand of HE670840.1, from coordinate 122,986 downwards.
CTTAATAAATACCACCTATATGCCACAGGACAAAGAAACTGAAAAATTAATTATTTAAAATAATTTCAACGATCTGAGGAAAATCCGCTATGAGAGAACAAAGTCATAATTGAAAACAAAATAATTATTGGATAACGATGTAGGTATGACAGCGATTCATTATGCGGCTTTTCGATTCATATGATTTTTGTTTACTTTAAAGGTTTATTTAAAAGTGGGTCAAATATGCTATATTTATGTGTTTGTACGTATGTTCAGAGTAGGACTATATCCAAATTTTAGAAATAAAACAATTCTGGTTCATTGTAAGCAACTATTGTGTATGAAAGCTCACTCAGCTTTTCACTTCTGACATTGAAATTAGAACGAATATTCAATAGAAAAATTTCTAATTGAATTAATAAAAACTTCACTACAAAAAAAAACAATCCAATACACAATCAAAACTTAACCCGATTATATAAATTGTCAATAAAATCAATGAAATGTCACATATTCTCACTTGTAGCTCTTCATTGTATCTGGCCCTGGTCGACCCTGGGGCCGGGCGCTCCAGCAGCAGCAGTTCCGTCAGCACAATCACTCCGAACACAGCGAAGAACATAATGAAGATGAAGAAGCTGATATTCGCGCGTTCCTTGGCGCGGGAAGGAGCCGCGCGCGCCCGCCACCGCATGTTGCCAGCACTATACTCGCGTTCATCAGCGCGGACCGCCAATGGCCGACAGCGAGTGACTAGTGTCTGACAATGTTGACCGATTGGACACTGAAGCGCATGGAGCGCGATCTCTCCGTCACTAGGCCCGCGGCACGGTGCTCCCGCACGGACACACTGGTTTGACGCACTCGAGTGACAGCTCGACGATGATATACTGGGGTTGCAAGCTATAGTATTATTCTGTAGAAACTCCTTTGTTTTGACTTAAAATTACTAAGATTTGATTATTATAATTGTATTTTGATTTAACTTTATTTTTTTAAGGGTTATCCGTACAACGAATGCATAGTAATAAAACTAATGAAAAAATTAAAATTATAAAAAGGGAGGAATTAAAGTCTATATTTGAATTAAGTATCACATAAGAGCATTTAATATGACGTCATAATAAGACACTGTTACTATAATAGATATTTTTTTAATATCCCTATATAATATAAATATCAAATATATATATTTACAAATACAAATACCTTACATTCCCATTTTCCTCCCTAACAAGGCGATTTTATACATAATAGCAACACTAAAAGAAAATCGGAAAGCCGCATGCGCGCCACCCGCCCTCGTTCAATGACTTTCATTGACGACGACTTGAAAAGCTGGGCGAGCTTCTCCAAATTAAATCCTTCTTGAATCGTTCTAGATTAAAATATTATATCACTTGTCACACACGTAAGGTATAATTAAGTTTATAATAGAAACAGCTAGTTAATTAGAAAGGCCTGAAAGGAATGTAGGTCGGTAAGCTTTGTTATATCTTAGCAGATCCGTCTTAAATAGGCTATGCTAATTAAAGCACGGCGACGTGGCCGCTCGCGAATATCTAATAAGATATGTAAATATTCTATTTTCGTATTATACATGTACTTTAGCATTAATTCTCTGTTTGCTAAGGTACGTTAGGATGTATAGACAAAGAAAAGAAAAATTATTTATTTGTATTTTCGTTCCTATATTAATTAATATTAAATTATAATTAGTTATGGATTCGATGCCACTCGAGGAAATAAAATAATTATTTCTTTAATTTCCTCTGTTAACAAGGCAAAGCGCGGTGTTAAGTTACGCTACTCATACATTCATGTGCTTTGCTTGCAGAATTCAGTGGAAACTTGGGAACGGAAGTGTGTTAACGGAAACGAAGGTTCCTCTGCCCACCCTGCTATATACAGAATACAGCGTGTTAGAAAAAATAGCAAATTATTATAAAAAAAATTAAATAAAAAAAATCAAGTAATAATTAATATTGACTGATTTCTATTGATTGATGTATTCGACGCCGCGGTTTTCCTGGTTACCAGAGGAAAACTAAAAATAGAAATTTTATGAAAATCTTAGATTTTTCATAATGAAAATAACTATTATAAATACGATAATTTTATTGTACTAATAGCTTTACGAGAAATGGCAGATCCAAATTTGAAGGAAAGTTTGATTTTTTATGTGGATACTACCGCCATGATTTCGATTTGTTCGATATGAAGTGATTAACATATAAGCTCCACGTTGTAACCGCACACACAGGGTGGCGAAGGGAACTTGTTAAGTGTTAAGACACTCCGTTCCCGATTTTCCACTGAATTTTTCGAGCTCAACCCCACGCTTTACCTCGGCACCAGAACGAAGAAATGCAAATATAAATTTAAATAAATATTTCATTTTCTCGAGTGGGAATCGAGCCCACAGCCATTCAGGTTTACAGTCATACCCTACGCCACGACTGGCTTCATTACTAGCAACATATACATATATAACGTAGATATTTTACAAAAATATGGAAGCTAAACTCCATTTTCTCTTACATTCAATTTGCATGCTCGGTTCATTCGTGTCGCATAGTCTAACGCAACACCGCCGTCTCTGTACTAAGTGTTATAAATTTTTCACTTTTCACATCCTGCATTTTCCACCTCGCGCCGGTCACGTTTCCCAGCGAGCCCGAGACAGCACGAAATTAATGACCATACGTTTATCTTATAAAATATATCTCGCGTAGACTGTTTGTACTATGCCTGCATACATTTTTTATACCGTGAAATAATATTATTTAGATTAATGGAAAATAAAATTATGATTTATATCATACTAGCGGCCCGCCCGCGACTTCGCCTGCGTGAACTACGTTATTATTAACGTTTTATAAGTGAAGTCCATGCAAAATTTGAGATTCCTAGTAACGAAGTTTCATACAAGTTTTCAACCCCAAAAATAACCCCTTAGGAGTCGAATATTGCAAATTCCCGTCTTAGCGAGCACCTACGTCCTATAAGTAACTACTATGCAAAATTTCAAAATTCCTAGCACTTATAGTTTCTGAGATTTCATGATGAGTGAGTGACCTTTCGATTCTATATATATAGATTAATAAAGTAAATGTTGTAAAAAATCTAATGTTATGAAGTTAGTAGTGGTGCAGGGTCACAAAGTGTGACACAGTCACCCGACAGGTTCTGGGTTCGACCCCACTTGAGAATATGAAATATTTATTTAAATTTATGTTTCTATTTCTTTATTATGGTATCGAGGTAAAGTGTGTCGTTGAGTTCTGCCACTTAGCGCGCAATGCCTCCAGAATTCGGCAGAAAGTGGGGAACGGAGTGTGTTAACACTAGGTTCCCTCTGCCTACCCTGCTATGTGAGGAATACAGCGTGAAGGTGATTTTTTTTAACACATAAATAAATCTACCAGAACTCTGTTTTGTTTTTTCTCGGCTGTATAATGCATAAAAGTGGAAATATCTAACTTCAAGGCGGCTACGACACACTTGCCGTACTGCGTGTAAATATATAAACACGTTAGTTTCTTATATTTTTGAAAATAAAAACCATATATACATATTAACAAAAATCTTTCTCAAATATTGAAATTGAGTATATTGAAAATAAGTAATAAGTAATATATGAATAAGAATTCAGTATAATATTGTTTTTTCTAGTATTGAAAACAATACATAGATATATTTAGGCTTTATAGAAAAAATTACTTTTTTTAACAAATTGATAGATAAATAAAAAAAATAATTGTACCTGTATAACATAATAAGCTTTATATAGCAAACAATATTATTTATATATAATTAACTTCAATTTTCAAAAAAAATACAGTACTGAAATTAAGTAACATTATCTTTTGTTTCCGTACAATCTCCTTCGTGTACTCTCCATACAACATGACATTGATGAAGTTATTAGTGCTCAACTGGCACGCTCGTGTGCTCGGAACTCTATAAACTACGAACTGAATTGAACTTTAAGTATTTTGTGTACGTGTAACAATATATTCGTTTCTCACATTTAAAATGAAATATCTTTTAGTTTCTATATTAATTGTATGTATGTCAATTAGTTGTATTTTCTGTAAGTGAGAATCAAGATTTTCTCATATCTCATCGACACGACTGAACTATACCCTATTAAAATAAACAAATAAAAAATTTTTTCAAGTAAAAAAACATTTTTTGATGGAGCTTAATATGTATTGTTAAGTAAGAAAAAATACCTACATGAAAAAAATTCAAAAGCCAACTCGTTCTCAAACTTGAAACGCATTTCAATACTATAATAATAAACTACTATAACTAATTATATAGTATTGTAGTATTATATAGTACTGTAGACATCGCACATTAGAATTTGACGTTTTCTCAACGGTCAGATTGTATCCACCATTTTAACTACAAGTCAACCTATTCATAAACAGTCTGTTGTGATTCCTTTGTTACTTTTTATTTTTATTAAGTTTCTTGTTTTGTTAAGTAAAGTTGTTTCCTAATTATTTTTTTTATTAAACAGAACTTAAAAAGTTACATAAATGTTTTTGAAACAGTACTTCTTTGTTAACATTTTGATTCATGCTTAAACAAAATGAATAGAGTAAAGTTTTAGTAATTTATCCATGTAAAGAAATATAACTTTTTTATTTATCTATGGTGATCCGTATCTGTGATTTGTCAGTGTCATTACTATAGCTGAAAGAAATGTCAAATTTCCATTATTGAATGTCCTTTTGGGTTAGGGGTCATTTGTTAAGATTCTTATTAAAAATTAGGTAAAAGGAGAGAGTCCCCCGACGATAATGTATTTAGTAGCGTT
>HE670840.1:99024-116553 GCA_000313835.2 Heliconius melpomene melpomene | reverse complement strand
GCAATGCCTCCAGAATTCGGCAGAAAGTGGGGAACGGAGTGTGTTAACACTAGGTTCCCTCTGCCTACCCTGCTATGTGAGGAATACAGCGTGAAGGTGATTTTTTTTAACACATAAATAAATCTACCAGAACTCTGTTTTGTTTTTCTCGGCTGTATAATGCATAAAAGTGGAAATATCTAACTTCAAGGCGGCTACGACACACTTGCCGTACTGCGTGTAAATATTTAAACACGTTAGTTTCTTATATTTTTGAAAATAAAAACCATATATACATATTAACAAAAATCTTTCTCAAATATTGAAATTGAGTGTATTGAAAATAAGTAATAAGTAATATATGAATAAGAATTCAGTATAATATTGTTTTTTTCTAGTATTGAAAACAATACATAGATATATTTAGGCTTTATAGAAAAAATTACTTTTTTTAACAAATTGATAGATAAATAAAAAAATTAATTTATACCTGTATAACATAATAAGCTTTATATAGCAAACATTATTATTTATATATAATTTAACTTCAATTTTCAAAACAAATACAGTACTGAAATTAAGTAACATTATCTTTTGTTTCCGTACAATCTCCTTCGTGTACTCTCCATACAACATGACATTGACGAAGTTATTAGTGCTCAACTGGCACGCTCGTGTGCTCGGAACGCTATAAACTACGAACTGAATTGAACTTTAAGTATTTTGTGTACGTGTAACAATATATTAGTTTCGAACATTTAAAATGAAATATTTCTTAGTTTCTATATTATTAATTTTATGTATGTCAATTAGTTGTACTATCTTTAAGTGAGAATCAAGATTTTTATTTATCATTTAAATTTATCAAATAATTTAGCCAACTCGTTCTCATACTTGAAACGCATTTTAATACTATAATAACAAACTACTATAATTATTTATATAGGTACTGTGGACATTGCACATTAAAATTTGATGTTTTCTCAACGGTCATATTATATCCACCATTTTTACTATAAGTCAACCTATTCATAAAAAGTATGTTGTGATTCCTTTGTTACTTTTATAGTTTTTATTAAGTTTCCTGTTTTGTAAAGTGTAAAGTTGTTTCCTGATTATTTTGTTTTTATTATAATATTTTTTTTATATTTTAAAACATACACCAAATTAAACAGAACTTAAAAAGTTACATAAATGTTTTTGAAACAGTACTTCTTTGTTAACATTTTGATTCATGCCTAAACAAAATGAATAGAGTAAAGTTTTAGTAATTTATCCATGTAAAGAAATATAACTTTTTTATTTATCTATGGCGATCCGTATCTGTGATTTGTCAGTGTCATTACTATTGCTGAAAGAAATGTCAAATTTCCATTATTGAATGTCCTTTTTGGTAGGGCATTTGTAAGATTCTTATTAAAATGGTAAAAGGAGAGAGTCCCCCCGACGATAATGTATTTAGAGCGTTTATCAACGCCGTATATAACACTATAGACGCCCCAGTGACATGGTTCCGAGGTATTCCGCTTCAACTAAATATTTTTTTTCTTGTTATGTAAGTTTGTTGCTAATATAATGATTGTTGTGCTGCAGAGAGTGTTGTGGAACCTAACCAGAAGAAGTACCCTTGGTATCACAGGCAATTCCGCCGTGTTCCTACCATCGACCAATGCCATACCGATGATGTCGTCTGCGATTTCGAAGCCAACGCGCAGTTTAAGCGCGATAGGTTATTTTTTTCTTTATATACATATATGTAGAACTTGTTCATTATAATTTCAGCTTATTGTACTTCAATATATACAAAAGATATTCAAATTAAACTTAACACTATTTTTTCTCTTTTAGGGCTGTCGATTCTGAGATCTTAAGTATTCTTCGTATGCGGTTTGAAGATTGTATGATGTATGAGACACCAGATCATTTGACTACTTGCAAACCTCTATGGGAAAGATATAAAGCAGCTGAAGAAGCCTGGTTTATTAAATGTAAGCTTTAATTTTTTTTATCTCTTAAAAGAAGATTATTGCTCTCACAAGCTCATTATGATAGTGTTTATTTATGCTGTTACCATACTATGATGTCTTTATCTATAATTTTTTTAAAATGTTTAATTTTTCCACTCCGGAGAATTATTATATTTAAGATAATTTTGCCTCCCTGTATTTTCACCATGAAACTACAATTAAACTTTACAAATTTAAATAGAAAGAAAATTTTAAAAATGTATTAAATCTAGACAACTAAAAAGTGTGAAGCTGCAAAAGAAGTGAATTATAGAAATGATTACTTTTATAATTCATTAACAAATTAATAAATCTCAGGTTTTTACTTTTAAGATTTCAACAATATTAACAAGCAATCAACCAAAATTAACCATTTTCCTTATTTTTATCTAATAGATGGTGATCTAGGAGCATATGCAGATGCTAGAAAAGCCTACATGAAACAAAAACATCGTATGATTTGGGAAAGACGTCACGGACCCCTTTCTGAACAAACCAAATGAGTGTTTTAAACCATGTTAATATATAAGTAGATACAATATGTTTATCTTGCAATAAAGGTTATAGTGCAAACTGTTTCATTTATTGTTTTATACAAAATAATGATAAGTGAATGTTATTCTACCTTTTTGGGTTACTTACCCATAGCCTATTAGTAAGGCTCTGTTCTCCTGTTGGGCAGTTGAAATGTTCACATTCTGTTACAACTATAACAACAAGTACTAAAAAACAGAATAAATTGATTATTTAAGGTGCTCCCAAATGAGACATGATTTTTTGCACAAATACAACTTGTACTTTATCAAATTTTAATTCTAGGAGACAATATTAATAACAAATTTAATTAATAACCTGCCTTTGGCTGCATAAATTTCTTGTAATAATATAGCAAAATTTTACAAAATCTTTACATAAATTATATATCTATGATATTCGGAGGCTGTATAGTTTCAGTAGTGTATTGTAAGTTTGTTCAGTAGTTTTTGTGTTTGTATTAAATAAACTACAAATATAAGTTTGTTATGAATTTTTCTATGAAATGCATAACATTTTTCACTTTTCAGAATATTTCCTTTAATATATTGTAAGTTCTCACTTTTGCCAAATTATATTATAAGGCCACGCCACGCAAGGCCATTAATTAACGGGAAGTACCCTGAATTTCATAAATGGCTTGTAGTTTAAATGGCTGTATCTTTTGATTGCATTGGCTTAGAAGTTTGATTTTTTTCACAGCTCCAAGGTATAGTTGACCTTGACAGACACCAAAGTGATCGGTTTTTTGTCCTTTCAAGGTACAGAATCCTAATAAAATACATATATCAAAAAATAACATTTATTTTCCAACACTACATTCATTTCATGCAAGTATAATTTCCGTACAATCATAGATTCACTAGTTGGAACTATAACGAGAAATTAAGGATCACAGAACGACGAAGACGCAGATAAAAACAAACGTCTCCACTTACTGTACTTGAAAATCTTAAAAACTATCTTACGCTTATAAATTTAAAACTTTATAATTGGTCATAAAAGTAAAAACAACATTGGCTTAAAAGTACTTAACTTATCCGCTACAGTCTTTAGAAATTCAATTCACAGATGTTTTGCGCATATAGAATCGAACTTCATTTAAATAATATTTTTTTTTATATATTGTCACAAAGATAAAATCACTTAAATAGAATTTGCAGCAGAATAATATATTATATTTATTGGACAGGTATATTTGTGTTGATTTGAAACATTTCAAATGCAGACTGGCAGTGTTTATAAATAAATACATAAAAACAATACAATTATTTTTAGAAAAACTATAACATTTTCTGAACGTAATGGAATTCAAACCTGCGCCACTTGGTAATCGTCTTAGCGCTCTGACCACCAAGCCATACGTGCAGTCATCAAAACGCATAAACGCTAGCGTAGGAGGCGTAAGCAAATTCCGTTGCGTTCTCGTTATACATTTTCTAAAAATATTCTTTGTCTTCCCATATTGTTTAGTAACACTTTAAAAATGTTAAAAAAATACAATTATTGCATTAAATCATATACAATATACATAGACATCTAATGCAAGGGCCTGCTCACATATCTAGGTAATAATCGATAGCGGTAAATAATTAACATAATATAATATAATAATTATAATATTATCGGAGTTCCACATCAATATCAATACACTATAATTCGATTTATTATCAACTTCGTAAATAAATGTGCTTATTGATTATTATTATTGTACCAATCAATAAGATATGTATATGTACATATTATACATAAAAATATATTTTTTTTTCGATTTCACATAAAATTTGTGTGTTTGATTTTATTTATACGCTCGAGTGTTTCATGTCTAATTTTTAAATAATAATGGGTTCAGTCTCAAAAGTACCTTACAACAGTTCGAAATATATTAAAAATGTAAATTGATCTCAAGAAAAATTATTAAATTTATGATTTTATAGTTTGAAATTAATTAAATTACTAAATATTTTAATTACATTGTATGTTACATGTAAACCAATGTTACTTTAATAGGCCTTATTGCCTCCACATTTATTATCTAAAGATATCCAACATTTTTTTTACAATTTAATACAAAAAAAATCAATTTTTTTAGCTACTCTAAATACTTATTGTATGGACACATTCACGTTCACTATTAAAAAGTGGACATTTTGAAATTGAACTAATTAGACATTCTACAGTACGCCTAATTAGACATTAGAGACACACACACAATTAGCACGACATTTTGAACTTTTAATGTAACACGTTTATTGGTACTAAAATATCACATATATTTAGATAGTTAAATAAATGATTGCACATTTACTTACACCAACGCCTCATGTAACTCTTAATACATAACGGTTTTTTATTTAAATATTATTTGACCTTAGCGATAAGTCACAGTATTAAATAATTACATTTATATAATAATAATAATACTAATTAAAATAATGACGGCAGTCGTTCGAAACAAATTTTTGGACTGGCCGCGAAATTAAAAAAAAAATACAAATCTCTTATAAAAATATATGCTAAATTTATTAATGTGGAACTAGGAAATGAAGGAGAAAATTTACAAAACAACATCATTGCACTTCAGGCACAAGCATATCCTATAAAAAGCAATATATTTATAAAAAACATTTGAACATCTATAATTGACTCTTACATTGTGAGTTACAGTTGTAGTAAGAATATCTACATTTATATTATTAGTTCCAATGGTTAAAGGTAAAACCTACCAAGAATAGATTAGAAATTAAGGATTACTGTCGGGACTCAGGCCGACCTCTAATTTGAACTATGGAGGCACCGACATTAAAAACAAAAAGAAATTTACATACAGATAATTAATAAATGTCTTAAAATAATAAATTCGACAAATCTAAGTGAATTTATACTAAGTCATGAAGCCAAATTAATGTGTACTTGAACAATCATTGGAGATCAAATATCAGTGGATAAAATTCTAAAAAAAAATAACATTTTAACTATTATTATATTAGAATGGTAGCGTTCGAAAAATGATAAAAGTGCAGTAAAATTAAATATTCTTATCAGACCCCATCTTTATATGATATGTAATGCGAGTCCTGATGACTTCAAAATCAATATTATTGTATACAAAAAAAAGCCTCGCGAATTCCAATTAAAAAAAAACAGTTTATTCCATTTACAAGTGTGTGTGTGTGTGTGTGGGTGCGTGTGTGTAAAACAGACAAAAATATAAAGCCCATTAACAAACTAGTGAGACAGATTCTCAAATTAAAAAAAAAGAGGTTGTTTAAAATGTAGGAAAATATTATCATACATTTTAGGCAACCCCATAAGCGTAAATCAGATAAACAATGTATTAAAAAAGAATTACACACACACACACACACACACACAAGCCAGACACACGCCCACGTAAAAAAAATCACATACAAATCATAAATATGTGCACAGAACATTTATCGAACGCCCAAGACTTAAGTTTAATAAAACACACAAAAATATACGCCATCTAAAACATTATTGTTATTGACATCACAATTATTAGGACACTTTCATTAGTCTGGATGACAAAATTCGTTGCGGCTTCGTGTTTCACTATTTTGTTTTTTTTTTCAAATTTCTCCATGTTTATTTTTTTTAATGTATACACCATGCATAGCTCGTACTGTTTGTTTGGAATGCTTGATAGGTGGGATATGCTTTAGGCGGCATCGAACTGGGCCGCCAATCGTGTACGGCCTGGAATATTGTATTGAATTTTTTTTTAGCTTCACGCATATCCCGCATACAGCAGAGTAGGCTGAGAGAACTAGTGTTAAGACACTCCGTTCCCCATTTTCCTGACATTGCATTGCGGAACTCCACGCCGCGCTTTTTCTCCACACCAGAGCAAAGAAATGAAAATATTATTTATTTCATATCCACGAGTGGGGATCGAACCCACAATCAATAGCATTTACACATACTTGTGCCATTCGCCACGACTAGCCTCGACTGTTTTCTTAATAAGAGACCATTAATTACGTCACACGTTAGGAGGTAAGGAAGTAGACGAAATATAATGTTGTCGCAAGGGGTGGGGAAGGATAAGGAGATTCATGGTATAATATTTCAAATTAATTTGGAATCAATTTAAATTAAAAAAGCAGTTTAATTTAATTTGAAATCACAAGAGGGAGGGGAAGTCTCACTAAGTGACCAGATGTGACAAGGACGATGAAATAGAAAAATCATGATATTCTTGCGACGTAATTTTTAAGCCCCTAAAAGGTTTAAAATAAACTTTAAGGTCTACACTGCGCAGGTCTTCTAAAACGGTTGTGGGTTCGATTCGCACTATGATGAGACTACGCGCAGATAATTTCTGCTGATTATCACACGATCGTACGACAAGCGGATAATTAAGTGACTTAACTGCCTGCCCTGCTATGAGAAAAAAGCATAAAACTATTAACTATCCTTCTTTATATAATTACATTTTCATTGACATAACTTACGTCTATTGTCTTGGCTGAGCAGAGCGGTGGGCGCCGGCAGAGCGCTGGCAGGCGGCGAGCACCAAATATTCGTTTTAGGCGATTCGAATACGCGCGAACCCTTCAAATATTTTAAGAAATATTTTAAAGTTTCTACATTCAAGTACAGAAATCAACATTATTGTTTTCTTCAGATTGAAATTTATATTTAATCAGAAATCAATAAGATATATAAAAACGGAACGAAAATTCGTGACATTTGTAATTTTAATATAAAGGAAATAGTTGGAAGCTTCAAATTGATATTAATTTCAAGAATAAAATTATGTTTATACATTACTAATGTGAGTTCGATATTCACTCGAGGGAAAAAAAAACATTTACTTGCTATGGTATACAAAGTAAGGTTTTGAGTTGCGCTACTTAAAATGAACTGTAAAACAGAGTGTTCGACACTATGTTCCCTCTGTCTACCATGCTATATGTGGGAAAAATAAAAAGATATAACTCATGTCGCTTAGTGATCAAGGCACTTAAATGACTCCCAAGAGTTGCCTCCCATACCTTCTGCCCAGGCGGCGTGTCGTGCACGGAGTAGTCCTCGACAGCGCACCGCAGCGCGTCGCGGCACGGCGGCGGCGACACGCCCTCGCGCAGCCGCCACTGCACGCCCTCCTCCGCGAACACTACGCCGTGCTGCTGGAGGAACCTCTCCGCGCCTTCCACACCTGATTCAAAATTACATTATAATATTTTACTTTATTTAAAGATGACAAGTAAAGCTTATAAATCTATTAATATTATTTAAATTTAATAAAAGTAGAATAAAGTAGTATATTTTCATTTCTTCGCTCTGGTATTAAAGCAAAGCGCGGCGTTGAGTTCCGCCGCTTCCGAAGCTGTTTTTTTATATGTAATAAAATAAGAAACACAAACCCAATTCATCAAGAGGAAACGACTGCCCGTACCGCTTCATAAACTCAAGGAATATCTCCACAGCGGAGAGGGGGCAGTCGACCTCGCGGTCAGCCAGTATTTGCGCGATGCGCCACACCGCGCGCCACTCCGCCGTCAGGTTGACGCGCCGGTCGGCCGACACGAGCACGCCGGCGGCTTCCAGTGTCGGCAAGTCGGGCTCCACGCCAACGAGCGCGCGGAATGCCGACACGAAGTACTCCTCAGTGGAGCCGCGCGCCACGCTGCGGTCGGCCGACAGCACCGCGCAGGCCGACAGCGCGGCGCAGGCCCAGCGCGCCGCACCCTCCCCGTGCACCACCCCCCGCTCTACGCAGCCGCCCGCCGCAAACACAAGCGCCTGTAGCGACTGCACATCGAGCACGTCAGGCAAAGGTGCTGCGCCAAACTGCCGCGCGTATACCGACGAGAAGGCCGACAGAGGCACGGGCGCGATGCTCTTCAGTCTCTGCGCCATTATAGCTTGAGCCGCCCGTAGCGATAGACGTACGCTGCGCTCACCCGAGGTCTCGCAGTATACGGTGACCGCGTCGGGTATCAGCTCAAACAGCTCCACCAGCTTGACGCAGCCGTATTGCGCCACGCGAAGTTGTTTGCCAAAATGGGCGTGGTAGGCGGGAACGAATCTAGAAAATTCCATTCGCAAATTGGGTGTATAGCAGAGCAGTTCCACGGCTTGAACGGCGAATTGGACGGTGCGGGTTCGCTCCTCGGGGGTGGGAGGCTCACGTGGTAGCGATATGGTCTCGTCGAGATTTATGATTACGCTTTGTGGCGACACTCGATCCATTAACTCCTCGAGGGTGCACACTCCATAGTCTACAGTGGAGAAAGCTCGACCGATTACATCTTCATATAAATCAGGAATTTCACGTAGGGAAATTGTGCGACCGGGTTGAGCTTTCAATATTTTTTGAAGATCTGTAGTCCAGCGTTTTCCTTGTGCTGCTGCTGATATAGTTATCATACGATATGATCCAGAACCCAAGACCTGAAAAATAAGTAAATTTAGATAATATTCTGAAAAAAGGAAGAAGAAATTTATGTCTTATAAGTAGCATAGTATATAATCTAACCACGATTATGTTGCCCAGTGCCACCAGAAGGTCAGGCAACTTGGTAAATCCATAATCAGCAACACGACATTGACGACCAAAATGATGATGAAAAGCTGGTATAAGTCTGCAAAGAATATTAAGTATAAAAAAATTATGTTTCTTTTCTCTATACATAAATATACCTAACTCCAAAAATCATATAAATATTTTAAAATTATACAAATTATAGTCAACACTTAGGATAGTAATGGTCAAATTAGTAAAATATGAATGGTTCAATCATTAAATAACAATATTTATATACATAAAACAAAATACTAACTTGCTAAACGGTATGGTGCAGCGCGGGGTAGTCCGCAGCAGATCGATGAGCTCCCTCTCGAACAGCGCCAGCATGGGCTCCAGGGCGGGCGCGGTGCGGGGCCTATCGCGGTCACCGCTTGAATGAGACGTTTCACCTGTTGAAATGAATAAATAATATTAATGGTATGTCCCTAATAAAGCTTGTCTGCAATGGAAGACACATGCGAAAATCTATTTTTGGGGACATTTATCAGTAAAACAGCACAATAACTATACTAACTATGAAAACTATGCGACGGCGACTCCGCTGACGGTCCTCTGGTCCTCCAGGTGACGTGCCGCGAGGGGCTGTCACGCACCTCCAGGGACGGGATGGAGCGCAGCAGCAGCTCCAGCGCCACCCCGCGCCTTCTGTCCACCGTCATCGGAGGGAACATCGCCTCGTAGCATTCAATGAAGCTGTTAGGAAATATTTATAAACTATGATTCATTTGTATGGTTAAATCCATCGGGGCGAAGTGGCGCGATGGTTTTTGATCCAATTCTCATTTTGGGGGAATAAATTATTTTCATACCCCTAAGATAGTAGTAAGACGAAGCACGGAGTTGGGTTGTGCCACTCAACATAGTGCAAAGACTCAACACAAATTCTTTGGATTTGAATATAAACAATCATCATGTTTTCTAATAAATAATTCGAATTCAAAAATGGTGAAATTTGTACAGATCTTTATTTTCGTAACGTGGACACCCACTAAGAAGTATTATAGAATTTGAAATTTAGACTTAAAAATATTTCGTTAATTAGAATTCATCCCTTAAACTGAATATAAGTTCATAAATATATAAAAAAATATTCGTATGGTTTAAGCGGGCGAAGCAATTGAATCTGCTAGTTTCGTTTAAAATAAAAAAGCACACACGAACACTACTCACCTCAACAACGGCAAAATCCCACCATGACTCTCCAACAGCAACTGAGTATTCTTGGCCAACACTGATATCTTCATATAGACCGGACGCAGTATCCTACTTCCGTCTTCGTGGCCAGTGTTCATAACGGCATGCAAGTGACACTTCCAGGGCGCTTCCTTGGACTCCGAATTCGATATCGGCGTGTGGTCCACCAACTGGACCACTCTCCCAAAACCCTCATGTATAACAACAGTATCTTTAACTTTAGCTACATCCGACGTAGTTAAAGCACAGCAATGCCGACTAGCATAAGCATCTCTCAATCTCAAAAGCGGTAGCATATAGTTCTTCTGGTCCAGCAGTATAGCTCGCAGACGTATCCTGAGGACGTCTAGATTGAGGGCGGGGGAGGGGCGGCCCAGGGACAGCTCCAGGCGGCGGGTGGCCCATTGTATGTCGAGGCGGCGCTTGTGCACGCGCGCTATGGCGAGGCGCGCGTCCCACTCGGAGCGGAGCACCAGCGTGGCGAGGGGGCCGTCGTTGGTGGACCATACGGACACGCGCACCACTGGCACGTACTGGTTGAACAGCTTTGTGAGCATCTCCTGTGACATGTATTACGGTTTTATTGTTGATTCGATAGGTACATAATGAAAAATAATTTCTTAATTAGCCAAAACTTTTAGATGATTTGAAATTTATTTTTGTGTAGGATAATCCATTTATCGAGGAACGCTAAAGATTGAAGCCAGTCGTGGCGCAGAGGCACAATTGTGTGACTGTAAGCTCGAATGGATGTAGATTCGATTTCCACTGGAGGAAATGAAATATTTGTTTAAATTTATATATTTATTTGTTTGCCTCGACGACAAAGCACTCAAAGCGTTTCATACACAACGCTCAATTATTTCCATCTCCCAACTCAGATGTAAGTAAGACCTAATCAAGTGACCTGCAAGATGGCAGGATGGTAGGGCGGCAGGTTCGACACTGTGAGCTCGGTGCATTCGGGCTCGCCCTCGCTGTGCTCGCTGAAGGACGCGGACGAGTTCCAGGGCGAGGGCGCGCGGCGGTCGTCGCCGCTGTTGCTGGACGAGCACCCTGACCCGTCCAGGTTGGAGCCTTTTGCAAAAAAGATCATGAAAAATCATTAAATTTCATTAATTTATGATTTTTCTTGGTATTCGAATAAATTACATGAAAAATTATGTAATTTATTCGAATACCGGCTCAAAAGGTAAGTCTGTTGCAAAAAAATCTATGAAATATTAGTCAATAAATTATATTTATAGGTAACAAATTATAGAAAACAGTAGGAAAAAAGTACTTAAAAATACTATGAGTATATAATATGAGGAGAAAAATATACATCGTGCAATATTCCTTATGATTTTTAAGATTACAAATTCTTGAGCTTTTAAATAATATTTAACTCATGTTAAAAACTATTTAACTAGAATGGACCACTTTTAAAACAATGCCAATAATATCATACCTACTTAACATAACATCCGCAAATAATAGGGTAGCCAAAAAAACAAAGAAAATCATGTATTCTCACCGTGCGTCCCCTTAATTTTCCTAGGCGGGCGATTTACGGGCGCGGGTGGCGGACAGAAGTCCAGAGGCGGGGGCGTGGGCGCCGGCAGCTGCTGCAGCGCGAGCGCCCACTCGCTGGGCATACTTTGCCTCCTGTCCACTTGAACTACGGGTGCCTGCTATAAAAGTGTTCATTTTGTTTTTGTTTCACGCTGTATCCCGTATATAGCAGGATGACAGAAGAAACCTAGTATTAAGACACTCCGTTCTCACTTTCCGCCGATTGTTTATGTTCCGCCGTACTCGGCTAGGTACTCGGTAGAATTCAACGGCGCGCTTTGCAGTTGTAACCAGGGCGAGGAAATGGAAATATGACATCATTCAATTCCCGAGTGGGAATCGAACCCACAATGATGAACCCACTATGAGGGCCTCGAATGTTGAAATTAATTATTATTAATTGAACGGTGCCAGGTTTTAAAACCGCGTCCTTTTGGTAGCAGGTATAAGAGATTTAGGAAAAAAATCGAATAAGTAATTAAAAAATATATATAAAATTTCTTTTGGGGTTCTAAAGATTAATTTAAATCCAGGTCAACACATAATAGTTATGTACTGAATCGTGAACTGTAAAAAAATAAAAATACAAAAATATCAAACAAATACAATGCATTTTAAATTAATTAATCACTATAGCTGCCTTACAATACAATAAATATTTAATAGTAAATAGTTATATTTCAAAAATAACTAGTAAATAAAAAATATTCAAAATGAAAAATATATTAACATCATTAAAATTTATAAAAAAATATATAATAATCTACATAAATTACCCCTTACCGGCTGTACAAACTCTTGCGCCCTGGTCTGTCCGGGCGCGGTGCTGTAGCCCTCGTCGCTGGAGTACGTCGGCTGTAAGGCGTTGCGAGCGTATCTAGTGCTTATCTTACGTCCAAACACATCTTCACCGTCCATACGCTTCAAAGCTCTGAAACAATTTGGAAAAAATATTTTAAAATAATCTATATAAAATAAAAAAATATACAGTCGAATTGATCGAACCTCCTTTTCTTACAGAAGTCGGTTAAAAAGTCATATCGTGCTTTCTATGAGGCCATCGTAGCGAAGGGGCACAAAGGTATGAGTGCAACGCAACGGATGTCGGTATCACCACCGAATTAGTAATTAATATTTTCATTTTCTACGCTCTGGCATCAAGGCAACAGCCCGGCATTCCCGCAATGCCCCGAAAAAATCGACGGAAAGTAGGGACGTCTTAACACTAGGCTCCTATTCAAATTTTGAGAAAAATTTATGATTATATTACAACAGTAATGCTGATTATAAAATATTTCTATCGGTCTACTAACATCATGATATACTATGTAATAATAGACTCTCTATATGTATAAATCTGTATATGTTCCAAATATTTCAAATATTTAGAAAAAAAAACAATATTTTAGGTACAGCTAAGAGATTTTATGAAAATAATAATACATACAACATTTTATTTAATTGTATTCATTCAATGCATCACACACCCAATAAAGTTTAAAATTTAAAAATCATAATAATTATTACAATCAAAACCACTCGTGGTAAAGAAAATCGGACCACGGCAATATAATTTAGACCTAGAAAAAAAAAGTAGGGTAGTCAAAGACAATAACGAAACTACCGTACAAAAAAAAAATGTACGTGGCACCCATTATCTTTACGTTACTTTTGTAAAAATGTAAAGCAAGAAATTTTTCTAAACTAACGGATTAAACCAGAGCTTGTTTACGGTTCAATTAACACTAAAGAGACTTCAGCCAATGTCCATTGGGCCGTGAATATCAAATTCGTTGAAGCAAAATGGACGAAAAAATAATTCTTCACTCAGATGGTCTACTTTAATCAGCCATGTAATATTAAAACTAAAATGGCGTGAAAAAAGTAAACTATAATACTGACAAACTGTTATATTTAAACAACTATATAATATAAAAAACATTTACAAAAAAAAACAAGGTCAAACGTATTAAGTGATGATTTTAACAAAAATATAGCAACGTAATAGTAACAATGAAAATTTGCTAAGTTTTATCCTTTTCCATTATATATAATCAATACTTCATAAAAAATATTTAATTTCAATTCTTTTAACATAATGTATCGCAATACAAATTTAAATATGAGCATATACGATGTATATATTTTTACTAAATTACAATAGGAAAAACTCACCCGCTACAAATCATTTTCTATTTATATCAGGATGCCTTCATTAATTGGTGCGTTCGTTTCACAATAAATACATAAGAGTTATAAAAAATATAATTTACTTGTATTGTATAAAAAAATAATTAAAATATATATATTGCAACTGTTCCTGTTTGTGCCCGGCGATGTAATGGCCGATCTTAATTGAGTCATTCACGTAACCAAAATTGAACCATATGAGGGTAACTATAAAATTTAAGCCTAACGGAATATAATGCTGCTTCCACACGTATATAATAGACAAAATTATCAGGGAATAAAATAAATGTGATATGAATAGAATGATTCTCGGGATTCTGTGTCCATTTAGATTTTACAGAACTCATTGTAAAGATATAATTCGTTGATTTATGAATATTGGATTATTTTGCGTTTATATTTGGGGGGGGGGGGGGTTATATACTGGGATCATAAGACGGAATATTTTATTTATTCTATTATTGTCTGAGGTAGTAAATGTCAGAGTCCACGGTTATTAATACTATTAGCCACGGTTATTAATACTAGCAAATTAAAAAAATAAGAGGATTTCAGGAGGATTCAACGATATTTATTTTTTCATTTTGAAAATATAGCGTCTTGTTAACGCTATGGACTTAAGGCGAATAATTAAGACGAATCCATTAACGTAATCGGAGTCCACCAATTCGTTTGGTCATTCCACCGCCACATAAAATCATACATATGTTGATAAACACATTACCCTCATTTACGTCTCGCAGTCGAGTAAAAATTGGTTATGGCATAACATAATATTCATTTAGTTCTGTTGTTCTGGTTATAATAATATGTGACATAATAATATGGCATTTTACTAAAGTATTTAGATTGAGAAAAGTAGTCATTTAAACGTGTGGACGCTGCTTAATCTTAGAATCATTGAATATCAAACTACCCTCTAATATTTATACAATCAACTGACCCGAGTTCATTGACCTCAGTGTTCTAGATGCCACAAATGAGAAACTATATGCCACGTCTTAAAATATTCTTTGAAATAATATACCTATAAAATCATAAAACATATAAATTCTTTAATTTTAATCCTCAATAAGTGCATATTTGTATTGTGTAGGTTTTAGAATTTAATATTCTAATATATATGACATATAAGATCCTATAAAGATATAATAACATATTGTGTATCGAAATAATAAAGGAAATGTCACTATAACTAAGGGGACGCAATTCATATTTAAAACTAAAAAAAAATGTTACAGCTTTAGCTTTTTAAGTTCAAAATCAGTATATCAATGAGCGTTTTTCATAATGTCTTAGTTTTTTTTTCCTATTATTGTTTCTATAATTATTCCGATATATTTTTAGATTTAGATTGTAAAGGCCGTTGTGACGTGCAATCAAACAACAAACTCAGAGCAATATTTTTTTCTATTCCTCGCTGTTATATCGAGGCAAACCGCGGCGTTGAGTTCTGCCACTCAACAAGTAATGTCTATAAAATTCGTCAGAAAATGGGGGGATAGAGTGTATTCATACTATATTTGCAGGTTCCGTCTGCCGACCCTCCTATGTGCGACAAAAGCGTGATACTGCTTTATTTATGTATAAAAACCTAGCCTGTTGTACATAATTATGTTTGTTAAAGTCAATTATTTTTGCTAAAACATATTTTCTTATAAATTTACTATGAAATAAAGGTTATTATATTTAAGTATACCAAATGTATGTGTGTCAAAAGATTCAGAATGGCGTTGTCCTCCTTTACGATTTTCATACTTTCACTTTTACTGCAGCGTAGTGGTGGACGGCGGTATTATTAAATTATCTAATACCAACGTATAAGAAAACAAAAAGGTTCTTCCATTCTTTATTTTTAAAATTTATGCAACATTATATGTACATATTTGAACTCATGGTAGGCAGTGGGAAACTGGGAACCCAGTGTTAAGTCACTACGTTCCCATTACGAAATTTCCGTTCCGTTTCGTTTATGCACATTCCGCCGAATTATGGCGGAACACAACGCCGCTTTGCCTCGTTACCGGGGCAAGGAAAGGACATGTCTCATTTCATGGAGTGAGAATTGAACCCACAACTATGTGTGCCACAACAAGCCTGAATGTACTATTATGTTTTTAAAAACTAAAATGAAACCGCAGTCGGGTCGCTAGTATGTAATAAACAAACTGAAATTATATGTATAATATCATACAAGAAAACCATAAACATTCGTATCTCTCGGTTGGGTTGACTTAGAAACTTAACACAGAGGAGAAATTACGTGGATATTGATACTTGATACCTTCACGCGACCTTGAGAAAAATGGCCTGGACAGACGGGCAGACAGACAACAATACTTTATGGGTTGTTATTTTTGCGTTATGGAACATTAAAAATAAAAAACCTACCTCGAAGCATGATCAGGCGTAGGAAATCTCAGCATTGCCGTGGAAGCAGTCACACGAAGGACCTTCCCTCCACAGTTATCTGCGAGTCTCCGAAGCCTCCGAGACACTCTCTCTGGCGGCTGATCCATCGGTAGATTCACTACTTCCATTTCACATATAGGTTCTTCTTCTTCTGTTTGACTTACCTTTAGAAAATTATTTTATTTTACTTTATACACACATATTAATGTCTTCTAATGTATACTTGTGGATGTTAATAATAATGAAGTATATAATTGTGTATATATGAATTATTGTAGGGATAACCTTGCCAATACCCTAATCAAGCTGTGTAAACAGATGAAACCTGGGAACACACTACATTAGGAGTGTTAGGACACTCCATTTCCATTTCCCATTTTCTCCCAAATTCTAGAGGCATTGCATGGTAAGTGGAAGAACTCAATGCTGCTTTGCCTCATAACAAGAGGGAAAAAATATAATCAAATTAAATTAAATGATATACATTTAAGAATTCCTTACATTTTAATAACATTTATAATCAATAATGTAAAGCATCATCGTCATTATTGTAATTGTGAGTAACCCTCCAATTAAATATGAAATAATAATAATTAAATTAATTATCAAAATGCAACTGCATTCTACAAATAAGTATATAAGTATACCTATAAGAATATCTCATGACCACAGGAGCAGGATGTAAACACAATATTAAGTATCACAGCTGTCTACAACAGGTGCTGTGTAACATATGCACACTACAGTTCACTCAATCAATGTCTTACATACAAATTGATAAATCTTAGGCCCATATTTATAAACCGTTCTCAAATCTGAGATGCATCTTGAGATGCCATTGTTATTCATAAATTATATATCTATGTATGAATTTTAAACATTTCCAAAAATAATTTTTCATTCTGTGCCTTTTAAGTAACAATGAAATTTAACAAAAAAAAAGCATAATTAACAATGTTTATAACATAAAACTCAACAATAGTTTTTTATAGTTTAATTTTGTTTTCTTTTTTAACTTAGATTTATTTACCAAATATATCAAGAAGCTTAGTTAAGTATAAATTAAAAAAAAATGGCATCATTTCTTATCACTACATTACT
>HE670840.1:72108-98924 GCA_000313835.2 Heliconius melpomene melpomene | reverse complement strand
CGAAACTACCGTACAAAAAAAAATGTACGTGGCACCCATTATCTTTACGTTACTTTTGTAAAAATGTAAAGCAAGAAATTTTTCTAAACTAACGGATTAAACCAGAGCTTGTTTACGGTTCAATTAACACTAAAGAGACTTCAGCCAATGTCCATTGGGCCGTGAATATCAAATTCGTTGAAGCAAAATGGACGAAAAAATAATTCTTCACTCAGATGGTCTACTTTAATCAGCCATGTAATATTAAAACTAAAATGGCGTGAAAAAAGTAAACTATAATACTGACAAACTGTTATATTTAAACAACTATATAATATAAAAAACATTTACAAAAAAAAACAAGGTCAAACGTATTAAGTGATGATTTTAACAAAAATATAGCAACGTAATAGTAACAATGAAAATTTGCTGTAAGTTTTATCCTTTTCTATTATATATAATCAACACTTCATAAAAAATATTTAATTTCAATTCTTTTAACATAATGTATCGCAATACAAATTTAAATATGAGCATATACGATGCTATATCTTTTTACTAAATTACAATATAATTAAGGAAAAACTCACCCGCTACAAATCATTTTCTATTTATATCAGGATGCCTTCATTAATTGGTGCGTTCGTTTCACAATAAATACATAAGAGTTATAAAAAATATAATTTACTTGTATTGTATAAAAAATTAATTTAAACATATATATTGCAACTGTTCCCGTTTGTGCCCGACGATGTAATGGCCGATCTTAATTGAGTCATTCACGTAAACAAAATTGAACCATATGAGGGTAAGTATAAAATTTAAGCCTAACGGAATATAATGCTGCTTCCACACGTATATACTAGATAAAATTATCAGGGAATAAAATAAATGTGAATATGAATAAAATGATAAACCTATATAGTTCATGTAACGATATAATTATTAAATAAAATTAAAATGAAAAAGAAAATGTCTAATATTCGGATTAACAGTCGGGATTCGGTGTCCATTTAGATTTTACAGAATTCATTGTAAAGATATAATTCGTTGATTTATGAATATTTAAGGATTTTCTTATCCTCTATTATATTGGGTTTATACATTGGGGGGGGGGGGGGGTTATATATATTGGGGGGTTTTTGGCAGTTCTGTTGGGTTCTGGTTATATGTCGCAGACATTTTACTATAGTATTTAGATTGAGAAAAGTAGTCCTTTAAACGTGTGGACGCTGCTTAATCTTAGAATCATTGAATATCAAACTACCCTCTAATATTTATACAGTCAACGGACCCTAGTTCATTGACCTCAGTGTTCTAGATGTCACAAATGAGAAACTATATGCCACGTCTTAAAATATTCTTTGAAATAATATACCTATAAAATGATAAAACATATAAATTCTTTAATTTTATTCCTCAATAGGTGCATATTTGTTTTAGAATTTAATATTGTAATATATATGACATATAAGATCCTATAATGATATAATAATATATTATGTATCGAAATAATACAGGAAATGTCACCATAACTAAGGGGATGCCATTTCATATTTAACACTACAAATGATGTTGCAGTTTTTGCTTTTTAAATTCAAAATCAGTATATCAATGAGCGTTTTTTATAATGTCATAGGTGTTTTTCTTATTATTCTTTCCATAATTATGCTGATATATTTATAGAAAAAAAAAACAATTGTAGAAGCCGTTGCGACGTGACTCGGAGGAATAAAATATTTTTTTTTCTATTCCTCGCTGTGATATCGAGGCAAAGCGCGGCGTTGAGTTCTGCCACTGAACACACAATGTCTTTAAAATTCCGCAGAAAATGGAAGATGGAGTGTCTTAATACACACAGTATTATTCCAGGTTCCGTCTGCCGGAAAGAGGGTTCCTTTGTGAGAGATAAAGCGTGATACTAAATGTAAAAATTGTAAAATATTATTACAACCTACTGCCTTATTTAAGAATAAAAACATAGCCTGTTGTACATAATTATGTTTGTTAAAGTCAATTCTTGTTGCTAAAACATATTTTCTTATAAGCAATGTCACTAGCATTAACGATAATTTAAAATTTACTATGAAATAAAGTTATTATATTTGAAGTATAGCAAATGTATGTGTGTCAAAAGATTCAGAATGGCGTTGTCCTCCTTTACGATTTTCATACTTTCACTTTTACTGCAGCGTAGTGGTGGCGGTATTATTAAATTATCTAATACCAACGTATAAGAAAGCAAAAAGCTTCTCCCATTCTTTATTTTTAAACTATATATATATTTTTGGACTCATGCTGCATCTTGCACAGAGTAGGGTAGGCAGTGGGAAACTGGGAACCCAGTGTTAAGTCACTACGTTCCCATTACGAAATTTCCGTTCCGTTTAGTTTACGCACATTCCACCGAATTATGGAGGAATTGCGTGTTGAATGGTGGAACTCAACGCCGCTTTGCCTCGTTACCAGGGCAAGGAAAGGAAAATATTAAATACATGTTTCATTTCACGGAGTGAGAATTGAACCCACAACCTGATTCGTTTACAGTCGCATACGTGTGCCACAACAGGCCTGAATGTACTATTATGTTTTTAAAAATTAAAATGAAGCCCCGGGCGGCTCGCTAGTATGTAATAAAAAACTGAAATTATAAGTATAATATCATACTCTCGGTTGCGTTGACTTAGAAATCTGACTCAGAGGAGAAATAACGTGGATATTGATATTAATTTTATCTTGATACATGATACCTTCACGCGACCTTCAGAAAAATAGCCTGGACAGACTAGCAGACGGACAACAATACTTTATGGGTTGTTTTTTTTTGCGTTATGGAACATTAAAAATAAAAACCTACCTCGAAGCATGATCAGGCGTAGGAAATCTCAGCATTGCCGTGGATGCAGTCACACGAAGGACCTTCCCTCCACAGTTATCTGCGAGTCTCCGAAGCCTCCGAGACACTCTCTCTGGCGGCTGATCCATTGGTAGATTCACTACTTCCATTTCACATATAGGTTCTTCTTCTTCTGTTTGACTTACCTTTTGAAATTTATTTCATTTTACTTTATACACATATATTAATTTCTTCTAATTGTGGATATAAATAAGAATGAAGTATATAATTATGTATATATGAAATATAGTAGGGATATATATTTTTTCTTTATTTATATTTTAATAGAATCTATAATCACAGTATGGGAATCAATCTACTTTCAATTGAATAACCTTGCCAACACCCTAATCAAGCTGGGTAAATAGATGGAACCTGGGAACACAGTGTTAGGACACTCCATTTCCATTTCCCATTTTCCCCCAAATTCTAAAGGTATTGCATGGTAAGTGGAAGAACTCAATGCTGCTTTGCCTCATTACAAGAGGGAAAAAATATAATCAATTTAAATATAATTATATACATTTAAGAATTCCTAACATTTTTATAACATTTATAATCGATAATGTAAAGCATCATCGTCATTACTGTAATTGTGAGTAACCCTCCAATTAAATTTGAAATAATAATTATTAAATTAATTATCAAAATGCAACTGCATTCTACAAATAAGTATATAAGTATACCTATAAGAATATCTCATGACCACAGGAGCAGCATGTAAACACAATATTAAGTATCACAGCTGTCTACAACAGGTGCTGTGTAACATATGCACACTACAGTTCACTCAATCAATGTCTTACATACAAATTGATAAATCTTAGGCCCATATTTATAAACTGTTCTCAAATCTGAGATGCATCTTGAGATGCCATTGTCATTCATAAATTATATATCTATGTATGAATTTTAAACATTTCCAAAAATAATTTTTCATTTTGTGCCTTTTAAGTAACAATGAAATTTAACAAAAAAAAAAAGCATAATTAACAATGTTTATAACATAAAACTCAACAATAGTTTTTTATAGTTTAATTTTGTTTTCTTTTTTAACTTAGATTTATTTATCAAATATATCAAGAAGCTTAGTTAAGTATAAATTAAAAAAAATAAATGGCATCATTTCTTATCACTACATTACTAGTATTTCTCAATTTTTACTAATAGCCTTGTATAAAGATTAAACATGAAATATTACAAAATAACTATGCAAATAATCATAAATAAATGTTTTATAATGACTTGATTACATTTAATGGTATGTATGTTTGTTATTGACACTTAACTTTTTAAACAATTGCTTTAAAAACAATATTGATATACCAAAAAAATGCTTTAAAAGAAAAATGAATGTAATATAAATAAAATTGGCCAAATACTTTTAGAAAATATATAAAAATTTTAATGTAGTCTAACTCCAACTAATGCCTCTAAGAAAATGGATAAATTGATGCTTTTCAAGGTGTGGATTTAAGTTTTGCTTCATTAAAATTTCTATACCTTATCTAAAAATGTTTTTCTATATTTTGAAAATGTAAAAAATTGGTCAATCCTCTTGGAGGTTACCTTGGGGTTCCTTGGAAGATGTGCAGTCAGTTCATTATAACAATAATGCGAGGAGGCACAGGCTATTAAGGCAGATGAGGTATTCTGTTTATGCACCAATATCACTTCCATATTTTTCCTAATTGAATTGAAATATTTGAAATAAAAACTTTTTTTTCCATTTCTCAAAAAATTTCGACACTACAATTGGCTTACAAAAAAAAGCAGTGATCTTAGAAGCATAAATAACATGTATTGTGAAAGATGAAATAATATAAAGTTAAATTGATATGAGTCTACGGCTAAAGAATTCATAAACATACCTATGTCTAAAATCACTTAGATCAGCTGCAAAATTAATATCTCCTGAGATCAATAATAAGGCTGCAGGGGCTGTATGCAATTCCCCAAATCTTCTCATACATTGCCTTAGTTTCTCGTCCGCTGCATTCTTTTGGGTTCCACAAACATGAATTAAACTAACCTAGTAATAATAATAAGTTGGTTAATATATAAGTAATTTTTTAAACTAAAAATATATATATATATCATTTTTTAATTGCAATAAAAACATTAATTACATTATTGTATGTTGTATTATTTATGTAGATGAAATTAGCTTGTGTTATATCTGTTATTATGCACTTACTTGAGCATCATTAAGTTCTTGTAGTCTATGTGCAGATTCCTTTCTCACATCACATACCACAACAAAATCAGCTTCTCTTCTACCTGTAAGAAACTTAGCTCTAATGGCTGCAACCACATCTATTGCAGAACATCCTCTCGGTACCTGACAATAAATCATAAAATATTACTATGGATCCTTATTGATATTATTGTTATTTTTCTTATAGCCATTGTTTATTCAAATCTAACCTGACAATTCTCAATGTCCCAAAAAATTCCAACTGGTACTGAAATTGATGTGCGCTGTTTTTGATGACGGAAACGTGATCGCACCCTCGTCCTCTCTACAGGAACTCCATCATCTCTTATACTACCACTCATTTCATCAGACGACTCATCTTCAACATCTAATAATAAATTTTTTGTCATCAACTTATAATTGATATACTGAGAGTTTATGAATAAAGATGTTGTTATTTTAACTTGTCAGAAATAAGAACACTTAATACATATGTTTATTGCATAATAACACAGACCTGTGATCCATAAACGAGGGGGCATTGGTATTTTCATTGCTGAATTTGGACCACTAGCAATAAAACCTTGAGCTGAATGACTTCTTTTCGCTTTGAAGGTTTTCACATTATTATCAGCACTTGATATTGTATGCATCGCACTCTTTAATATCCAACACCACTATAATAAAATATATTCTGCATAGATGTGAACAAAAGCCACAGTCAAAATCAGGCCACTTTTGCCTTGAATAACAATATGAACAATAAGCACAGAAGAAATAATAATACTTAATACACTACATGGGTTGCTTAAATCTTATGGATTTGCGTCTAATAAAATTATATACAAAATGTAAAAACAAATTTACACTTCGCTACGCCATTTCCACTATCCCACCACAGACTAAAACATTACGATTTACAAAACAAAGGGTCAATCAACTATAACATTTACTTTTTTATCTATGATACGTTCGACAATCGCTAAAGATAAAAGATTTTAACAATTAAGCAATTAAAATAGTGTAATTAATGGGTTCGTATAGAAATATTTAAAATAATTTTTATTATTAAAATATAAAAGCTGTGTTGTCAAGATTGTGCCTTAAAACTGAAGTGTAATGTATCTTGAGAGAACTCACTTATATAATACTAGCGGACGCGCGCAGCTTCGCTTACGTATTTAGGGGTGAATTCTAATAAACCATGAAACATGTGTTCAATGAAATATTTTTAAGAGTTTCAATTTCAAATATTATAAAAATCGGTGGCGATTTAAGGATTTTTCCATACAAACTTTCAACCCCTAATTAGCACCCTTAGGGGGTTAATTCTAGAAAACGATGAAACACGTGTCCAATTAAATACTTTTAAAAATCTAAATTTCAAATTTTATAAAAATCGGTGCCGATTTAATTTTTTTTCCATACAAACTTCCAACCCTTATTTCATCCCTTTAGGGTTAAAATTTTTCAAAATCCCTTCTTAGTGGATGTCCAGGTTACGAAAGTAAACATCTGTCCAAATTTCACGTTTGTACCATCAGCGGTTACGGCTGTGCGCGCGTCTTACCTCAGTCAGTGAGGACAAGTCCTTTTATATATATAGATAATTAGGTACGCTATTTTTTGTAATTTATTATTTCTAGATTTTTTTAGAACTCTTTTCTGTTTGCTCATTACCAATATAATAATATTTTATCTGTCTAAAACAATTTCACTTCACTTGATGACTTGACAGTTGCCATTGCCAATGCTGTAAATTGTCAATTACAGTGATCTTGCATTTACACCAATTACACATTTTTTAATTTGTGAATTGTTTATACCGTACTTACACATAAATAGCGATAACGGAATATTAAAAACGTAAATACAATATTTAATTCATTCAAACATTTGATCTTTATCTTTTTTATTATTGAGTTGAATTATTATTGTATTTTCAGACAGCAAGATGACCACAAACGGTGATATAGGAAGTTTGGATGCGAGCGGCAAAATTATTAAAATGGAGGTAAGTTTTAAATTATATATACTGCTACACAATTTTATGAAATACTATACTACATATTCATAAATACACTTCTTTGTCAGGTGGACTACAGTGCTACTTGTGATGAGAAGATCCCATTGTGGAAGTCATGGGCGGCTAGTGGTAAAGTTCAAGAAGCGATCGACCAGTTATTAGCTTTAGAAAAACAAACTAGAACTGTAAGTTATTATGTTATACATATAACAGTAATTGCTGTTATTTTAAATCATTTAAAACATTACCCTAATAATCTTAAGATTTACTCAAATTTATTCATATATATTTAGGGTGCAGATATGGCTTCAACAGCTAGGATCCTTGTAACTATTGTTCAAATATGCTATGAGGCAAAAAATTGGACAGCCCTCAATGACCATATTGTTCTCCTTTCTAAGAGAAGGTAAGCTAACTCTAAATCGATCACAAATTGTATTTATTACATTGTTACAATGCATGTCTTTATTTGTAGATCGCAACTCAAGCAAGCCGTAGTAAAAATGGTGCAAGAGTGCTGTACCTACATTGATAAAACTCCTGATAAAGAAACTAAAATAAAACTTATTGAAACATTAAGATCTATTACTGAAGGAAAGATTTATGTTGAAGTAGAAAGAGCAAGACTCACTCACATTCTTGCCAAGATACGAGAACAAGAAGATAATGTATCTGAAGCTGCAAAAATTATCCAAGAGTTGCAAGTTGAAACCTATGGGTCAATGGATAAAAGAGAAAAGGTTGAACTTATTTTGGAACAAATGAGACTTTGTCTAGCCATTAAAGATTATATCAGAACTCAAATCATATCCAAGAAAATAAATACTAAATTCTTTGATGAGGATGATACACAAGTAAGTAACTATTATTTTAAGGTTTGTAGGATTTTTTTTATTCAAACTTTGTATTTTCATGAATACTTTTGGAAAATTCAAAAAATGCTAAGCTTTACTTTTGGATCTGCATAAGTTTCAAATTAAAAAATATTTAAAAATTCTTCTGTTAATTTCAGATAATAGTAATTACAGTTATTTTATTTTTGAGAATATATTTATTCCTGGATTCAGTAGAAAATGGGAAATGGAGTATCTTAATATTAGGTTCCCTTGTGATACAATGTAAATATATGTATTTTTAAAAAATCAGCTTCACGCTGTATCCCTTACACAGCAGGGGAGGCAGGAGGAATCTAGTGTTAAGACACTCCATTCCACACTACCACTGAATTCTGGGGGCATTCTGTGTTGAGTGGCGGAACTCAATGCTGCACTTTACCTCAACACGAGGAACAAAGAAATGGAAATATAAATTTAAATAAATATATTCATTTCCTTGAGTGGGAGGGAACGAAATCCACAAACAGTCATGTTTACCATCACACTTTGTGTCTCTGCACAACAGCTGGCCTTATATCTATAATTAAATTAATAAAATCACACAGTTTTTACATTTTAATAACAATTGGATGTTATTTTTTTCTAGTAAGTAAAGTTTTTTTCTCATCATTCTCCTTACTAAGGCTGTTGGGTTAGCCAGACAAAATCTTATTTAGACCCAGTCATTCTCAAAATAATTTGAAACTTTTATTTTGAGTTAGGCTATAATTGTGGTTTGTTTTTATTTAAGATACACAATAGTATATGTAGATTCAATTATGATAACATCCTTGGTACAAATTTCATAATATTTATTTTAAATAATTATTATCTAGAAACATATATACTGTTACACATTAATACATAATAAAAACATATTTTTGTTAACAAAACAACAATTTTTTCAGGAATTAAAAGAAAAATTTTACAGATTAATGATAGCAGTAGACCAACACAACGGCCAGTATCTATCTGTCTGCCGTCACTTTAGAGCTCTAGGTCAGCTTGGAGGAGCTGATGCCCTCGTCGGCAGTGTAGTCTTCCTCATCCTGGCACCATATGATAATGAACAGGCAGACCTCACCCACAGACTGAATGAAGATAAAGATTTGGATAAATTGCCGGAATACAAGTAAGGTTTTATTTAGAAAATAATTTGATAAATGACTACAATAGTGTACAGCTTTTTTTTCTTTATCTTCACAAATGTATTGTATGTGAAGTTTTTTTTTAACATAATAGATGTACTTAAAAAAATGTTATATTGTTATTGTTAAAGGAGAAAAGCAATTACATGGAAATTACATGTACAATCATATTACATGGAAGAGTATCAATACTTTCTTAAGTCTTTACTTTCCAATAGAATTTCTGATATTATGTGCTGAATGGAGATTGAATCTACAACCATTGCATTTTGTAGCTTGATACTATGATATATCTATGCTTCTGACAATAAATATTTAATTACTTCATCAACACTTCTCATGGGAGAAATGATATAGCAGATAGCTTTATTTTTTTTAGGTTCATGCTGTATCCTGCGCACAGTAGGGTAGGCTGACGGAACCCAATTTTAAGACACTCCATTCCCAATGTTTCGTCGAATCCTGGCATTGTGTGTCGAGAGGTGGAACTTAACGCCTTGTTTGGTCTCGATACCAGAACGAAAAAATAGAAATATTTCATTTCCTCGAGTCGAACCCAAAATCTGTTGTTTACAGTCACATTTTGTGCTGGTTTAAATATAATAAATTGTAGCTTGTGTTATATGCATAAACATTATTCTGACTTTTACAGGCAACTATTAGGTTTATTCATCACCCCTGAGATCATAAGATGGAGTACCCTATGTTCTACATATGAGAAGATGTTGAAGCAAACTCCATACTT
The DNA here is from genome assembly GCA_000313835.2 of Heliconius melpomene melpomene. Lineage (NCBI taxonomy): Eukaryota > Metazoa > Arthropoda > Insecta > Lepidoptera > Nymphalidae > Heliconius > Heliconius melpomene. The sequence continues at coordinate 89,058 of HE670840.1, read as the reverse complement.
TAATGCATCTGATGAAAAAGGGCAGGAACGCTGGAATGACCTCAAAAACAGAGTTGTAGAACATGTAAGAGTATATTTAACTTATTAAAATGTTATTTTACAGAAAGTAAAGATAAATCTCAACTTGCAATGCCTCAGGATACAGTGTGAAGCCAAAAAAAGATGTATGTAAAGATGTAGATGTATGTGAATTTGATAATACACCTGTGTTCTGGCGTTTCTTTTTTATTTACAATTACATACAATAAACTTACATACTTTAAATTCCATAAAACATTGCAATAATACACTTGAAACACACTTCACGTAAGTGCATGATTACGTAGCGCTAGAACAGGATCAATTTGTAGGGTGTCGCAGGAATCGTATATGTATTTTTATTTTCCTTATTATTCCAGAACATTCGAATCATGTCGATGTACTACACTCGCATCACTCTACAGCGTATGAGCGAGTTGCTCGGCCTTACCGTGACGGAGACGGAGGACGCTCTCAGCCAGCTCGTGGTGGGCGGCGTGGTGAAGGCCAAGATCGATCGGCCGGCGGGAGTTGTGCATTTCAGGTAAATTGTAAAGTCTGTGGTATAGTGAGCTGTGAATGCGACGGTTGTGGGTTCTGTTCTTTTTTTTTTTATATGGAATAGGCTTGCGTTTGACCGCATCAAGTCTGGTGAGCGTTGATGCGGTGTACGGTGGTGCACGCTTGCCTAGAAGATACCTATTCATCCTTTCTTTGAAAACCCCCACATTGTATGTCACAGGAAATACAAATGCCGGCAGTGAGTTCCAATCTCTCGCAGTGCGGATAACGTATGTAGCCTCAAAGGGTTTCGTTCGTACGGTAGGAATTTCTAACGTGTATGGATGGCGTAAAGCTGTATTTCTGGAAGTTCTGAGGTAAAAAGGGGCTGGGGGAACCAAGCTATGTAAATCATGGGCACACTCTCCGAAGTGTATCCGGTAAAACACAGACAGAGATGCAACCCTACGCCGGTGGCTAAGGCTCTGCAGTTGAGTTTCAACAAGGGTCCCGTCATTGATTAGCATTCTGGTTCGTCTCTCAACTGACTCTAAGGTCTGTAATTGGTACTTGGCAGAACCATCCCATAAATGAGAGCAGTACTCCATACATGGTCTAACTTGTGCTTTATACAGTGTGAGAAGATGTTGAGGTGTAAAGTACTGTCTCACCTTGGAGAGGACGCCAAGTTTCTTAGCAGCCAACTGAGCTCTGGACTCAATGTAAGATCCAAAGTTAAGAGTCGATGAAAGAGTAATGCCAAGAAGTTCAAGGTGGTCGCTTAACGGGACCGATACATCTCGAAACGAGGGGGATAATTCGAATGGCCTTTTTTTCGCGGTGAACAGACACGCCTGGGTCTTAGTGGCATTAAATCTGACCAAATTAGCATCTCCCCAATCGGAGACTGCTTTGAGGTTCAAATTAAGGCGCTCAACCATAGTATCCCTATGCGATTGTATTTCAGGCCCACTTGCAGTTGCTTTAGCCATATAGCGCTCTACAACAGTGCTGTCATCTGCGTACCCAAGAATTCCAGGAATGAGTAAATCATTTATATGGAGCAGGAATAGAGTTGCAGAGAGCACTGACCCTTGAGGAACACCGGCATTTACATCCATTATATCAGACGAGTAGCCATCCACGACTACACGTATTGGTCGGTCCCTCAAGAAGTCCGATAGCCAAGAACACAAGTCATCGGGCAAGCCATATGCTGGTAACTTTCCTAAGAGGCTATCATGCCAAACCCTGTCGAAGGCCTTTGAAATGTCAAGAGAAACGGCCATTGCCTCACCATACCTCTCAATGGCCTCACTCCAGTTCTGGTTCTTGGTAAGCTTTGGCAAGACAAAGCTTCTAGTTCTACAGCTTATTTTAAGATATGTCCTGTTGGAATCTTATGGGTGCATTTTATAGGGTTAAATACCAGGAGAAAGAGTAATAAATAAAGAAATATTTTTTAAGTACAAAAATAGAGGGCGAGGCCAGTCGTGGCGCAGGGGCACAAATCGTGACTGCAAGCGCGACTGGTTGTGGGTTCAATCCCCACTCGAGGAAACGAAATAAATATTAAAATTTATATTTCTGTTTCTTCGCATATATTACATAGTATAGCATCAGTCAGCTTATAGTGTTTAATAATTATTATTTATATTCAAATGTAAATATTTCACAGACTAAACATGGACGCTTCGGACCGACTCAATGAATGGTCTAGCAACTTGAACACTTTGATGCAGCTTGTCAACAAAACGACACATCTCATTAACAAAGAGGAGTGTGTCCACAAACATTTGTTAGCCACAGCCGAATGAAATTGAAATATAATATTATTTTAAACATTCAAAATTGTATTGTAATGGATTCTACAGTTCATTTGTAATATCCTGATATATAATAATAATTAAAATGATAAGATCTTTTTTTTTGTTTTTTTTTTATTAATTTAATTCTTCAATTCATAGGTATTTAAGTTAGATACGAAACGGAAGACTCAAAAGAAACCAAAATTTAATTTATTAATTATAAAGTAATTGCAATTAAAACTTATTAACTAAAGGTTTAACTTATTAACTTAAGGTATTAATTAAAACTTATTAACATTAGGAGCAGTTATGTATATAACATTTTATATGGTAAGTTTAACCAGAAATACATGCTTCAGTAACAATTAATATTTCTATATTAAGATTATGTATTTTAGGATTTCGTCCCTAAAAGCAGAGGGCAGGGGTAAAAGTGTGTGTCTATAAAGGCGACTGGTTGGTGGATTGATACCCACTCGAGGAAATTAAATATTTAATATTTTCATTTCTGCGCTCTGTCATGGCAAAAAAAAACTTATAAGATCACAATACCTGTCTGTCAAGAGTTCAAAACCCTTGTTGTAAATATCAGCCATAGATATGGATAATGTATGCATATTAATAAAGCGATAATAAAAATTTATAAGTAAATTTGTACTAAAAATATGAAACTTAGCTTAAGTCGATTACAAAACAAATCCAATATCAATTAAGTAGATAAGATATCGACAGTTGCGAAGTGTATATTTACTTAATATATAATTGCCTTACTTAATCAGTATTTACTTGCCGGGTTTCGGTTGTCACCGCATTATTATTATTATTATTTAAATATTAAAATGTTATCGTGCATAACTTCTTTAGTAATATCTGTAGGTTTAGTGCTTACATTTAGATTTTTAAATAAAAAATATAAACCTGCGATATTAGGAATTTATCAACAGAGAAATAAAACTTACTGGATAAAGTTTATATTTATGTATAGCTTTTTTAATCTGCGTAAGGTAAGTTTACTTTAATACAAATATTCTTAAATTAGATATAAATATTTTTTTACAACTTCACGCTTTATCCTGCATGGCGCAGGGGCATAAAGTTGTGACTGTAAAAGCGATAAGTTGTGGGTTCGATTCCCACTCGAAGAAATTAAATATTTAACACTAACACTAGGCTCCTGCTTCTGCCCACCCCACTACATGCGGTATCTGCAACCTTTTTAATTGAAACACCAAAAATTATCACAAAGTAATAATTTCAGCTATGGACACACATTAAAAGGTTTATAGCAATCGAATGGTGTAAAACCGATGAAGCGATTTATATCCAACAGCATAACGCTAAATTAGAAGAAAAATATAATTTGGGAGGACATTTAAAGGTAGGTTATCCAAGAATATACAGTGTTTTTTAATATATAAATATTTTAAATTAATGTAACTTTTTTTATTTATGAACTTATCTTATACAATATTAGTTATCCTTGTACAATACAATAGTACAATAGTAAAAACTGCATTTAAATCGGTTAAGCGGTTTCTGAGATTAGCGTGCAAACGCACAGGCGAATCGACAAACAGACAAAAATTGTAAAAACAATTGTTTTAATTAAAATAAATTTTCTGATAATTCTTGCATGGACAGGCAGCGAAGATTGACAATTTTATTATGTGTATATATACCTACATTATCTATTTTTATTTAATCAAAACATTTAAAACAAAGTTATTTTTTCAGTCTATTGATGGAGTTTACTTTAATGGCTTATCCGAAAGTGGAGATGCTATAATTTGTGGACTGGCGAGGAGACCAAATCGTATATACGATTCCTTTTTATATTTAAAGGTGGTATAGTTTTGGTTTTATCATAAACACCTGCAAAGTAAAGAGATAAGAGAGAGTATTAGCTTAGTGATATTTTATTACGATATTTACAATGGAGATATTAGAAAAGTGTTAGTGTAAACGTGACAGATTTGATTCTCACTCGAGGAAATGAAGTATTTAATATTTCCAGTTTTTTCTTTATTTGATTAAGTCAAATAGCTACTAGGTATAAACTAGCTCTTCTAGTGTTCTTATGTAACAGGGTGGCTTTTCTATTTTTTATATTTTTAAGCTTCATGCTGTATCCTGCACATAGGAGGGTAGGCAGAGGGCATCTGGGAACTTAGTATCTCTCTATCCTAGGAATTCTAATCTCATTAAGACTAATACACTTCCGCTACCCACTTTCCGCGGAATTTGGTTTTTTCTATACTTACAATAATTTTTGTTTGTATTCTTTAATAACGAATTAACTATTTATGTTATTTTATATAGCTGAAGGAAGAAGGCCTCTTCCTTTCGTCCAGTCTTCCCGATACATATTTGCAAAAACATGAGGAAAATACTGATTATAGTGTTGGGGGTATTTCTATAAATAATGTTATACCAATGCGCGCTTGGAGATTGTCATATAATGGAGAAATGAAGTTAGTTATATTTTTATATATTTTTTTTTCAGCTTCACGCTGTATCCTGTCAGTAGTAGGAGCTTAGTGTTAAGACACTCCGCTAGTTATTTTGGCAATGGCTCTGGCTCTGGCGTCATGTTTTTTTATATATATTTTTATAAAATATAAATACCTACTGGATGAAAAGTATCGCGGAAAACTAAAAGTTCATTCAAACCTTCTATTTCTTTCAGGTCAAGGAGTAATCTGGATAGGATAATAAAAGTAACAGCTGATTTGACTTGGAGTGCCCAGTGGCCGCAATTCGAATACGACACACAAATGTCACCTCTGAGTGTGGCGGACGACATGGCTAGGGAACCTTGGTCGAGGGACTACTTCAATTTGGTTAAAAAGTAGTGATTTTTTAAATTTTTAATTATTAGGTTAAAGTTATGCTTTAATATTGTGAATTATACCTACTATAATTTTCAAAAATTATTATTTTAATTTTCTTAATTCCAGGCCGTAATTAAAGGCTAGTCGCAAGGGCAGGAGCGTGCGTCTGTAAAACAGACATGTTGTGAGTTCGATTCTCACTGGAGGAAATAAAGTATTTATTATATCTATTAATTTCTTCCCTCTAGTAACGAGGCAAAACGCGGCGTTGTGTTCTGCCACTCACACGCAATGTCTCCAGAATTTCCGTAATTGTTAACGGCGATATCAATTATATGTAAACAATATCAATGAAATTAATAATGAAGTTAATATTTTTACAAACCCATTGAATTATGATTTTGATATATGGATTGTAAGTATGGAGAAAGGTTGGAGTGGTTTTCGACGTTATCACAAATGATGAGAAAGATACGTTTAAAACTAAATTTTCGTTCTTGATAGATTTAGCATGGATATCGTCTAAACGCAATATTTCCAAAATGAGAAGTACGAAAGGCTTTTACAATACATTTTTCTGTTAAGTAATTACATACATAGAAAAAGTACGTAAAGTAAAGTATTAATGTCAATATAATATGTATTTTTTAGATTACATCAAACACACTATGAACAGATGGGCTCCATAACCGGCAGAGTTACTATTGACGGCAAACCCTACGAGCTAAACATGCCGTGCGTCAGAGATCGTAGCTTTGGTATTGTACTTTTTCTTTTTTTTTTAGAAGAAATGAAAATATTAAATATTTCATTTCCTCGAGTGCGAATCGAACCCAGAACCTGTCGCTGTTACTGTCACATGGTTGGATCCTTGCACATTTTTTGTTCTTTAAAAAAATAACTTCCTATGTATTGTATTATCATATTTTTTATTTTACAGGTCCGTTTCGGGAATGGCGTAATTTTCATCGCTATGTGTATCATTTTATTTTCCTTGAAAATGGAGATTGCATGGCTGTTGGAAGTGTGTCTCAACCTGCTGTAATGTCACAGTAAGTTTCTATTAATATAATAATAAAAAGCCCATAAAATATGGCGGATTGTGGGCAGCGGAGTGTCCTAACACTAGGCTCCCTCTGTCTACCCGGCTCTATGTAGGATAAGCCTGAAGCTAAAAAATGGCAGGTATATTAACATTTTAAATTTCATAATAATTAAGGTATCTAAGTTTTTTCTAAAATATTTCAGTCTCACAATCGGATACTTATGTCGTAAGGCTGACCAAAGTGTTGTAGCTGTTGACTCTTCGGACTTTCAGCTCTATCAACACGGGGAAAATCAAATACTTCCAAAAGACTACGGATTTGTTTTTAGAGCAGGTAAAGTACCTATTTTTCTTAGATAGATAATATCGGATAATCGTTATCACATTTTTTTTAAAAATTAATGTCATAGGAGAACATAGTGTACTAAAACTACTGAGTGTGACTGACACTACTAAGTGTTTTGACGCACCCAGCAGGTAAGGCAGAGGGAATTTTAGAGGCATTGCTCGTTGAGTGGCGGGACTCAACGGGTGCATCGACACCAGATGGAAGAAATGAAAGCATTAAGTATTTTATTTCCGGGATCGAACCCACGACCATACGTCTACTCCTGCGCCACGACTGGCCTTTAGGCAGGCCACAGGTTTTGAATTATTTTTTGCAATTTTTAAATTATTTACATATTTCAGGAGGCAATTCATACGCAGTTCGCGTACAAGTCTTCGATGAAGACATATTTTACATCGGCAAAGATAGAGAAGCGAAGTTCTATGAAAGATGGAGCAACGTCGAAATAAATGGTGTTAAAGGCAAAGCATGTGTAGAATGGCATTATAACAATATGTGAAAATAATATAAATAGATTATTTTTTTTATTTATTTGTGTTTTAATACCCTTAAATAATAAATTGCGGTGTTTAATTCCGCTACTCAAAACGTAACTTCAGCGGAAAATAGAATAAAAAGCATTTCACTCTATCTACAATATCATCATACAATATCTGTGCGTGTTGAGTGGCGGAACTCAACGCCGCGCTTTGCCTCAACATCAGAGCGAAGAAATGGTAATGTAAATTTAATAAATATTTCATCTCTTCGGGGCATTGCGCTTTAAACTTTAACTTTAAAATAGGTATGTTAAGGGATAAATATGTAAAATAAAAGAAAAAACATAGCGAGAAATATTAAGTATATTTAGCATTACACTTCATACAGAATAGATAAATTTTATTTTAAACATGGACTAGCAAATTATGGTGTCACGTGGACCTTTACACAACTGTATATATCACTGTATGTACTTAATATAACATTTCCATTTTGAGCTAAGCTATTTTAATATCTATTTTATTGTAAAATTCAGTTCTACCCATAGACCTACTCTCTGTTAAGCAATATTGAATATTAACTCAGTAAAGATGAAAATACTTAAGTAATTTTGTAAGATAACATCAAAAAGCATTTCACAGAGACGTATTAATACCAAATATATTAAACAATTGACTACATTGAAACTATACAAATATATGCTACATGTGCAAATTTTAATTGGACAAAGCGATGCAAGACGCAAGCCAAGATAAACAATGTTCAAACAAACGTATTGAAAAAACCGCTTGAAATAGATCAATTCAGTACATTTCTAATAATAATGAAACATCAAATGTAATATACTAATCAAAATCGAAAATTTCCCAAAATAGTAAAAAAAAACAATGAAAATTTGAATATGGATTGGAAAATGTGTATCAGAGAAGAAAGCACTAAAACTGTAAAACAAACTTTTTTCCTGAAATATTTAAGTCAACATCACTACTTTTCAAAAAAGTTTTGGTTTATAATTAAACCTACTTATATGATACAGTTCACAGCAGTTCATAATGTTGCACACAAAAGGCACAAGACAACATTAACCTGTCTTTGTTGAAATATTCTCTAAAATATATGTAGTCATTACACTTTCTTTTTCTTATAATGCAGTACAACTTTTTAGTTGGTGAAAATAATACAATATCACTGTCATATGAGTTTTTACACAGTTCTTTCATGTTTAATTTAAAATCATTTTAGTAGTTAGCGAAAGTAAGAGTTCATACTATATTCAAAAATTATACACTACTTTTAAAACAAAACTGTTATATAATATATTTATTTTTATATGGAAAATATAAAACAAAAATTAAAATAACAGAAATCTAACCAATGAAACTTTGAAGTTGTTTTGTTCCATCATGACATATTATGAAATGATAAGGTCTTACAGTTATCTACATATTATGGAAGACAAATTGATTTCATTATAATATTATCAATTTGAATATAGTTTAGGCGTATAATTCCATATAGGAAAAAAAAACAAAAAGTGAAAGAACACTTTGTCAGTCAGTTTAAGTATGTATAGCAAGATGTAATTTATGTCGTTCTTGAATATAATGTAAATACTATTATGACTATTAATTTTATTGTGGACTTATTCAAATGTTTCTACTAGACATGACCAATTGACAAGAGATTGTGGTTAATTTCTTTCTATTAAATATTTCTATATGTGAAAATAATGTTTAGCAAATATAATAAAATAGTTTATTTTAACATTAAAAAAGAGATTTTCAATATATAGGTGAAAAGATTACAATATACCTAATGTAGTGCATTTCAAATTTGTATCGATCAATATAATATACATGTTTTATCATCAACTATAAAGTACAGTCACAATTACATTTAAATTTCTCATTAGAATTGACAGGATTTTTAATAACCTCTAAAGAAATTAAAAGATTATTAAGTATTTTGTGTCCGAGTGAGTGAGACATTAAATGGTATAAGAAACATTACTTACACTAATTACATTATAATGAAAGTAAACAGTGTGAAACCATTGATATAACAGATACAATATATATAAGAAGCAGGCAGAGGGAACCTAGTGTTATGACACTCCGTTCCCCACTTTCCGCCGAATTCTGGAGGCACTGCGCATTGAGTGGCGGAACTCAACGCCGTGCTTTGCCTCAACACCAGAGAGAATAAATGGAAATGGAAATTTAAATAAATATTCCATCACCTCGAGTGAGAATCGAATTGTTTACTACATAAATATTATTAATAAATAAACAACCTAATAACTATTTGTAGAACTAATGAAATGTACCATAAGTATTTTTATTATTCTTGTCTATTTATTTAATGCCATCACATATAATGAATAGCAAACAGGATTCATTTGAGAAAACAATTTTTTAAATTATAAACAGATAAAAATACATTTTTATCTAAAAAACTTTCGTTTTATAACCACAGATGCTAATATATTTCTATTAAGCAAATACAATAAAATATTTTTAAGCTTTATCCTAAATTATGGAATGGGACAAAGACTAGAATGGGTTGTGACTAACGCGAAACACTTATTTCATTACTTTTTAAAAGAAATATAGAATTATTACGATATAAATAAATATCTTGATTCAATTCCTAAATTTCAATTACCTTTTATTATTTAAATACCTCTCATTGTTAAAAACTTATTACTTATTTTATTATAAAGATAGACAATCATAAGTTAATCAATAGTTAGTTGTATTTATATTATACATAATGTATAATACACATAAAATCTTAGCCTTTGCAAAGCTTATTTGCCGTAATTTAATCAAACATCTCAAGTTCTTGTTTAAAAAGATACAATTAAGAGATTTATTCCATCTTCAAGATCCATCACAGATTAAAATTGAAAATGTTTACAACATTTGATCTTTTTATAGTAAGGCCGAAATTTTAAAGTTCTACCAATCAAGGTAAGTATCAAGATTTTTGTTTGACATAAATAACAAAGGTTCACTTTAACAAGAATCAAAAAGTTCCTTTTCTACTGTACACTCGTCATTAGAATTGAATAGAGGACTATTCAATTCTATTTCATAATTATTCTCACATTAAAATTTGATTGAGTTAAAAAAATTAAAATGTTAAACGATTATATACAACAGTTTGTATAATTAATTTAGCATTATTTTGATTTGCAATCAAAATACTATATTTTATTAATAAAAAAAAATGAAACAATGAATAAATTAACAAAATAAAATTAAGCTTTGCTTATTGGTCGTTTTCTACAAAACAACAAGTTTATAACTTGATACAATTTGAAATATATTAATGAAATATATTAGCTGTGTAGCCCGCACATAGCAGGATGGGCGGAGGGAATCTAGTGTTAAGACACTCCGCTCCCCACATTCTGTCTTATCGAGATTGTTCGACACATTGCGTGCGTGTGAACCCACAGTCAGCTCTATTGTAGCAAACATTTAATATATCTAAAATAGGATGACATACAAAAAATAAAGATATCTAAACACTTTCAAATATTTCTTTTATAATTTATCATGTGTACGGGCTTAACACTTCAAGATGACTTCTATAAAAAATTTGCAAATAGAAGAAAGCGAAGCTAATAACAAACTTACATAGTCTTACATACTTAAAGCGAAACACTAATCGACAATAAATTACATAATTATTTAGATCTAAAAAAATACTAGTATTCTGAATACAACCTATTTTTAGGAATTATATTAAGGAACGTAACAAATACTTGGTGCCGATTTAATTATCTGCATTTTCTTAAAAATTAATAAATTGTGGTATAATATTAATAATAAAAAGAAATAATTAACAATTTGTTTATGTAAAAGTTTCTTATAATTGTCATTAATATGTTAAAATATAGCTCATATTTTATTTCATTTTAGCTAAATATTGACAGAGTAGAGGCAGAGAAACTGTTAAGACACTCTGTTCCGCCACATTCGGCATTTTCGAGACATTTCATTTTGTGTTGCAGAACTCAACGCCGCGTTTTATCTCTTTCATCTAATATAAGCCAAGAAAAACCTAATATAAAAAATTATTTAGTCTATAATTATTTACTTTTATTATTAAATATCATTTGTGAATTTTCATTTTATTGATTGCAAACAACGCATGTTTATTTTTCGCGTGAGAGTAAAGAAAAAACTATATAAAATTGTAAGAAAACAATATTATAATTATTCTTATCTATGATTAATAGTTAAAGTACCGCAGTTAATTTAATAGGCTGTAGCCTGTGCAAGATGATATTGGCCCCTTGTAAATGACCATTATTAGATTTAAAATGTCTTTGCAACGCAATCATTTAAATATTTTAATGAAATTTCGTTTGAAATTTGACAAAATTTACAAGAAATGGGTCACGAATGATTATTATTGGCACAAACGTCAAACTATATATAACTAAATATTTTTATTTTAAAACTACTGATTTACTATAAAAAATAGATAATTAAATGAATACTGACAGTTTCAAAGCATATTGACTAGATTTTTTATAAATTTTCCTTATATAAATGTGAATAACATTATTGTACTATTAATAAAATGTAAAAGTATACATTTAGTTAAGTATGTCAATAAATTATAACAAAATAATATTCTTTGGTAAATAATAATTAAACAATAAAAATATATCAATAGACAAGTATAACATATTCATTTATGAATAAGCTGTTTTTTCTATAGAAACTAATAAAAATAGTTTTTCAAATAATAGCAAACGAATATAGTCGTCCGACAGATTTTTATATTCAAAAAACAAATTTTACAAAAAGACACAATTAATTTAAAAACAATTAAATAATTGAAAATATTCAAATCTTATTAATTTTTTCTCTCAATAATAAATACAATACATAAATAAAATAAATATTTTAAAATAACATCTATAATACACAATGTACCAATGTACTATTTATTGTATATTGCAAATGGCGGACGTACCGGGCGCGTGGTCGAGAAGCGCTCGCCTGCGCTTTATACCTTCTAAATAAACTTCTCGGTTGAACAAACCAGCTGCTAGTGGAACGCTGAAATTAATTATAGTTTATTAATAATTATGAGAATAACTTATCTGTATATTAATGTGTAAAAGAAAATTTTTGGAATCCATTAAAACACATTATAATAAGGACGAAATTGTATAATTTCTTGGTATGAGTATATAACTCAATATATTTTTAAAATAATCGATTACATTTTTTTTGCTTGACGCTGTATTCCGCACATAGCAGGGTAGGCAAAGGGAACCTAGTAAGACATCCCTTCCCCACTTTCCTATCTAATTCTGGTGTTGAGAAGCGGAACTCAACGCCGAACTTTATCTACCACATCAAGGAATTATGCAATGGCCTCGAGCGGCGGAAAGTTCCGAACAGAGTGTCTCAACATTGGGTTCCCTACGCCTACACTGCTATATGCGGGATACAGTATAAAGTTGAAAACAAAATGCCTCACTTCATTTCCAGGCCCGCCATATAATAATAATAATAAAAAACACTCACATATCAGTACCGGGCCTAAGAGCGGCGGAGAAAAGCGCCCATACTGGTTTATGGTCACTTGTTACAACAGATTGTACTGAATTGTATGCAATGCATTTGAGACCGGACGGGACGGGAATGCTGCTTATACGACGGAGACCTATAATTTAAATATATGTATTAATAACACAAATAGATTTGTGTACTAAGAAAAGAAGCATGTATAGTACGGTCGACGAGTAGTGGTCAGATGTTGGGTTTTCTGAACGTTTGCGCAAAATAATAGTTTTATAGCACATCAAACAAATACAAAAATAAAAGGAAAAAAAACTCTTTAAATTTTAATCTGGCTATATTTTAAACATTATTTAAACACACAAAATAATTATATTGAATAATAAATTAATAAGCAATTATCACCTGAAAAAGCTGACGACGAATTGGCTCCTGTAGACTTAGCTTTAAAGAGAATGCGGTCAGTGTACGCGGGGGCGCGCTGTTTGCTGGACGTGTCGAACTGTTGACTACCGGGATCGTACTGAAATATATTAAAGATAAAATATAGTTAAAAATAATTAATAATTACATATTGTAGCGTGTTTGTATACATACGTATTATGTAAATTAGTATTATATTAATTCATAATTATGTAGTTCAAGCGGGCGAAGCCGCGAGCGGGACACTAGAATAAAATAAATCTATCCTTTAAAAGAATAACTATCATATTAAAACGTTATTTTACTTGTGTAGATCAACAAGTAAATTGAATAATAACTAGGTTTAAAACTAAATAAATATGAATACTTAAGTCTCACATAATAAGTTAATAGTAATAAGCGAGATAAAGATTTCCGTTGAGTTCAGTTGACTAAAAATCCAACAACTCTAACAATTAGAGACTTGAGAACTTCATGCCCCAATACCCCAAAAATAATAAAACTGCAAAAATGACTTCTCCAAACAAAAAAAAAACAATACAAACCTTATAAGTAGGCGGGAATGTGATTGGAGCTTCTCTGAAGTCTCTAAAGGCGGCACCGTCTTCCAAAACAGCGGTCAATTGGTCCGCGTGGAGCAGTCCGTGGGGTAAATGTGGAGGGAGGGGGAACTAAGGGAGATAGTTATAATAATAATAAAGTAAAAAAAAATCAGGTAGGCAGACGGAACCTAGTGTTAAGACACCCCGCTCCCCACTTTCCGACTAATTCTGGATTTCGTGTTGAGCGACGGGACTCAAAGCCGCACTTTGCCTCAACATCAGAGCGAATAAATGGAAATATAAATTAAATAAATCTTCATTTCCTCGAGTGGGAATCGTCCACCATAGTGGGGGAGAGACCCACAACCAGTCGCTTTTACAGTTACAATTTGTGCCCCTGCTCCACGACTGGCCTCTGTAATAATAAATGTAATTTTTAATAAGATGCGATGCGGATAAGACCTCATCCTTTCCCGGTTTCTACTCAATCTTTGACATAGCTTATTGAATGGAATTATCAAACTCGATTAATGATAACTATTTTTGTGCGTCACGCTGTATCGAGCACATCGCGGAGTAGGCAGAGGAAACCTGGTAACCTAATATTGAGATACTTGTTTCTCCATTACGAAATTCACCCCACTTTCCGCTTTCATCATTATCGAGCTGCAGCTCCACGACGACGATGTCTGCATCATCGAGACTATATCCTTAGAATATATTGTATATTATATATCCTTAGAACATGAATATCTTTAGAATATATTGTACATTATAAAATAGAAAAAAGTATTTTTAAGTATTTTATTTAAAATTACAGTACGAATTTAGTGTAAAATACAAGTAACATTTACTTTTGTTTGTTCTATCCATCTTAAAACGGCGGCTCTCGGCTCGCCGAGTCTAAAATTTAAGTCACCACACCAGAACACATAGTCGAAATTATTAGTCACATCTGCAAAGAAAATTATAAAAATCATTATATAGGTGAATAAGATTTAGTAAATGAGGCGTTGGGATCCATCAATAACAATTTACACCATTTTAGTACCACCATTTTTTAGTTTCATAACTTAGGCAGAGGGAACCTAGGTGTGGCGGAACTGTCTTGTTATCAGAGCGAGAAAATGATATCATTAAATTATTTATTTCCCCGACTGCGAATCGAACTCACAACCTTTGCGCTTACAGTCCACACACTACGTCGCCCCTAGTTTAGACGTTAAAAATATATTTCGATTGGTCTTAATCTTAAAAATATAAATATATTATTCCCAACTAGTATTTGTGATTACGCTACGCCATTGCATTACGCACAGAAGACGTTGAACAAAGGAATGTATGTGGCTTATCAAAACGTTATCATTAGTTTAAGCCTACATCCACTTATTTATTATATTTAATTGAGCACAAAATAAAATAGTTATATAAAATAGTTATATAGAATAGTTAACAATAAATTACAATAAATAATAGTGAAAATCAATTGATTTATTTTATAGTAATATAGTATATATTCTAGTTATAAGAGCCTTTATATAACTAAACCAAAAAAAAAGTACTTGCATACCTTTACTCCTATGTCGACACGGCAAATTCTTCGGTAAATCAATGGACCGTATGATCCTCTTTATATCTGACAATCTCTCTTTCACTTTCTCCTGATGAGCGGTCAGGTGGGCGGTGACGAACAGAAAAGTTGATCCGAAAAGGGCAAAAGATATGGCCACAGCGCCTTTCGTCCTGAACGCCGTGCCCGGACGGACGGACAGGCTCGCGTCTTCTGGCAGCGAGCAGAACCATATTAGATCTCTCCGTATGAATATCGTTAAGTGTATTGTACCTGAAATTTATTTATTTACTTATTAACTTTTAAATAACATTAGGTCCAACTTTTTATACGTTTTCTTAATAAGCATTTTTCTTTGTTAAGTGTAGAATAATACTTTAAAAATGTAAAAAAAATATTTATTTATTTTTTTAGGTTCCCGCTGTATGTGTCGCTGTCGTGATGCAGGACATGAGAGCCAATGGTCTAACCACCGAGGACGCAAAAGACCATGCAAAGTGGAGTAGGTTGAGTAGGAAGGCAGACCCTGGCAATAGCCGGGATTAATGCCAGGAAAAAGAAGAAGAAGTTATTCTAGCTCTAGGACTATTGGGAAATGTTTCTTTGTACACGCGATAGTTGCAGATTCCGTTATTAATATCACTTAAATTTAAATAATTAGAATTTCTTTCTGTTACGACACACAATCTCTAAATAAATAGTATAAAAATAACTATGACGTTCCCTATTTTCCACCAAATTCTTATTAACATAAGTATATTGTTTAAACATCCAATATTATAGTTGGCATATAGGCATTTTTATTTACTAATACTAAATACCGAGAAAACAATGTAAAATGCGGTTAGAAGTCCAGGATGTAATAATGAATAAATGATTTTATTATATGTTTTTGTATGCTCAGAGAATTATTTAACAAACGCTAAGCTTAGATGGTAATCTCAATTATATAAACACATGTTATACCATAATCCTGACACTGTGCCATACATATCAATTCATTTAAAATGAGATCATTATGTAAAAAGATCTACTATTTTCTGCTTATCTTTGGTTACAAACTATTTACAGCATACATTATTATTTATATACTTTAAATTTTCCCACTAGGGAAAATGAATTATATAATATTTAAATTTTCCTTGTTTTGGTAACAATGCAAAATTTGGTGGTGTGATCTGAAAATTTTCTTACCTAAATAATATGAATGCAGTAACAGATGTGATGGCCCCAACACTTCCTGTATAGTTATTTCCCATTCGGTTCGTTCCGAATATGACTCTTGGGTACCGATTGCAAATATATCCGGTACATGTTTCACTTCATTTGGAAATATAAAATCTGCTAGTTCCCTATAAATAAAGAATATTTAAATAAATTTAAAATAAATTATATTTTGCACTATCGTAATGGTAGATATGTCGTAAATACACAAATAAACATTCACTGACGTCCACCGTGAGCGTGGCAGATTGTGGGTTCGGTTCCCACTCAGGAGAATTAATTATTATTTATTAATATTTTCATTCCTAGGCTCTCTATACCTACTCTGCTACATGCGGGATATAGGATAAAGTTTTTATTATATTCTTTACTTACTTAGGTGGTGCTTGACCATTCATATTCCATGTGCCAACAAAAAATTTTAACCTCACGATCAGGAAAAACATGTTCCAACTCCGCTGCTCCAAGTAAAGAGTGTGATGCTAATCTTCCATATAAATAATTTCTAAAATTTTTATCATTTCTTACTATTAATTATATTAATAGAAGAAATAGGTAAAAGTTAATTGTACTTTAAAAGAGTATTATTTCTAATGTTAAGTAAAACTAA
>HE670840.1:35916-72008 GCA_000313835.2 Heliconius melpomene melpomene | reverse complement strand
ATATCCTACATACAGTAGGGAACGCAGAGGGAACCTTTTGTTAAGTACCCTCCGTTTCTCATCTTCTGCTGAAATTTGAAGGCATTGCGTGTTGAGTGGCGGAACTAAACGCCGCCCGAGCGGAGGAATGAAAAATTAAAGATGTCATTTCCTTCAATGTCTGGCTGTCTGGCCTCGAAAAAATAAATGATTTTAAATAATAAGAAATCACAGATATATACATAGGTATGTAATAATGCATTACCTTGAAATAATATCGATTATAAAGAGTATCTTCACAGCCCAATTCAAGATTGGAATTTAACAAATCTGCTAACGTTTTAATTTGGTTTGAAGTAGATTGCAATAAAGCGACAATATTTGCTGAATAGGATGTATAAAGAAAAACAAATACAAATAAAGTTATAAACATCACAATCCGTCCAAGAGTTCCTGTGGAAAAAACTTAATTAATGCGATGATTGTCTCAATACAATTAGCATTTAATAAAGACATTATAGTATTAAGAAAGTAATGGCAAACGTTGTTTTTTTGTACAGCATTTATAAGAACTTTATAGAAATACTAGCGGCCCGCTCGCGGCTTCGCCTGCGTGAAATACGTTATTATTAATTTCTGTCTCCTATGACGTCCATGCAAAATTTGAGACTCCTAGCATTTGTAGTAACGAAGTTTCATACAAACTTTCAATCCCAAAAACAACCCCTTAGAAGTGGAATATTGCAAATTCCCGTCTTAGCGACCACCTCCGTCCTATAAGTAACTTCTATGCAAAATTTGAGATTCCTAGCACATGTAGTTTCTGAGATTTCGTGATGAGTGAGTGACCTTTCGATTTTATATATATAGATAGATTCAAGGAGAAAGCATCAGACCAGACAAGAAGGAGAGACTAATTCTTACAATATTTAGATTTTTTTTCTATTTTGTAAATTCCATAAAAAATCCAAACGTTATGTAGGGTCATAAATAAATTTTAATTTAAAAATATTTATGTATATGTAACATATATTTTGTTACTTTACATACCTTTTAATTCAGTATAGCTTCCTTGTTGTGTAATGGCGCCTATGATCATCATAGCAATTTCGCTTGAGTCGGCTTGTATGGTTGTGTCTGTCTGTGGATTGCATTAAGTAATACTCATAAAAAATAACTTTGTTTTATAAGGTCTTTAAATTTAATTACTATAATAATAAAAAAAATGACGATGAGAATTTCGCAATATACGGTAGTCTAGACTTTAGTCAATTCTGTTATTAAATTATTAAATATTTTAATTGAGCATTTCTATACATATTTTTCTCTTTACGCTTTGTCTCTAACGGAGTTGCCAGAGAGAGGGATAGGTCAATTGCTACGGTATTTCCATATCTCTTTTCTCTCGTCCACTATCAATCTCTTTATACTAGAAGTCCTCCTGCTTTCTACGTAACCTTCCTCCAGTTTTATGGATACTGTATTTTCAAAGGTCAACCAATGCCATCAATTGCCTCTTCCACCCACTCTTGCTTCATAAGTATTTTTTGCTATTACACTTTCCCACTGTCCTTTCTTTATTTCTTTTAAATACTATTTTGACTTATATAACTAAAAAAATGTTATTACCAACCTTACTATTTTCTTTTTCCGTTTTGCTATTTTCCCATTTTGTGATTATAAGGGCTATTATAAATATAAAAAATATAAGTCCTAAAATACAACCCCAGACTACAGGTTTGAAAGGCAAGAAAAACAAATTATTCTGCTGTGATAAAGATGGTTGTCTGAACACAAATCTGACGGTGGGCATTATCGGTGCTGCTATAAAATCTGCTAAACTAAGCCTCTCAGGTCTCATGAAGATCACCGTTCCTGGTGGAAGAAAAGATGAAATAATATTAATTTGTAAATGGAGCCAGTCGTGGCGCAGATGCACAGGCGTATAACTGTGAACGCACCAGGTTGTGGTTTGGATTCCCACTCAAGGAAATGATTCTCATTCTGATCATTTTCTTCATTCTGGTGTCAAAGTTAAGCGTGGCGTTGAGTTACACCAGAAATAATATTAATTTGTAAATGAAGCCAGTCGTGGCTAAGATGCACAGGCGTATAACTATGAACGGATCAGGTTGTGATTTGGATTCCCATTCAAGGAAATGATTCTCATTCTGATCATTTTCTTCATTCTGGTGTCAAAGTAAAGCGCGGCGTTAAGTTCCACCACTCAACGTGCAATGCGTCCTCAAAGCAACAGATCAAAATTAAGTATTTATCATTATAATTCAATAACTTACCTCCTATTTCACAAATACCATTAGCTAAAGCACCCATCATGCCGTTGACGGTACCATTTACAGGATAACCCCAACTATCAGTAAAATGTAACACGAGAGTTGCATTCATGAATTGATATAGAGGTGCAAGTTGTCTAAAACTTGCTTTTGCTACCAGATCTATGTCAGGTTCCCTGCGTATATGCAATAATAGAAGGAAAAATATCAATTATTTGTGTTAATTAAATATTTAATTGTAAAATTGATTAACTTTGGCGCAGGGGAACTATAAAGGGAAATAAAACATTAAATAGTCATTTCCTCGCTCTGGTAACGAGGCAAAACGCGGTGTTGAGTTCCGCGTTGCAATACGCAATGCCCCCGGAATTCGGCGGAAAGTGGTGATCAGCAGTGTTTTAATGGAAATTTAATGGAAATTAACGTACTGTCATTATGTTCTTAGGTTCCCTATGCCCTTGCTATGTGCGGGATACAACGTGGTAAAAATCTAAATAACATAGATTTTAAACAATATATGAAAAATTACTTGAGACTAAGTAAAGATTTCTTGGTTTTATTGTTTGTTATAACAATAGATGTCGGTAAAGGTAAGTGTTGTACATTTTTGCGTCTCATTGATAATTCAGAGAACATTTCCTTGTTATTATTTAAACACCGTTCACGGGTCCAAGTGCCGAAATTTTCTATTTTCCATTCGCTGTTGTTTGATTGTAACTTGTAAGCTGTAAATAGAAAATGCAATTTATTAACGGAACTTCCTAGAGACAAAAAAAAACAACAAACAAGAGGCCAGTGGCACAAGCAGGGGCACAAGCGTGTGACTGTAAACGCGACCAGTTGTAGGTTCGATTCCCATTCGAGGAAATAAAATAATAATTATTTTTATTTTTATTTCTGGTGTCTAGGCAAAGCGCAGGGTTGAATTCCGCCACTCAACCCACAATACCTCTAGAATTCGACCTCCAGAATGGAAACAGAGTGTGTTAACAGCTATTTTCTCAGGTTTCCTCTGTAAATAAAAAAAAAATCGTAGCACGTAATTAGCTTTCAAAAGGTGTTGTTAGAAATAAAATTATTAAAACCTTTATCCTTTCATTTCCTCAAACTTATTTTTTAATTATAGCCATACAAAAAAAATACTCACGTGAGTATAACGAGAAGGCGTCGCCATGTCTTTCAGATATCAGGACGTCAGCGTCGATTAAAATATGCAAGATTTTTATTTTTCTTAGTGACAATGAAGTTTTATTTTTTTCTGGTTTTGTAATCATAAGCCAACGATATGGATTGCGAAATTTTTGTGTTCTGTTTGCCTAGTAATTAGTATATAATCTATATTATTAATAAGTATATATGTATAAAATTATAAATGACAACAATATTTGTATTAGGCGAGTCGTGTGAATTCGATTTCTACTCGAATAAGTGAATTATTATTTATTAATATTATAATTTTTCTTTCTTTTTCTCTAGTACGGAAAGTATGGAACGGAGTCTTAACACAAGGTTCCCTTTGTCTACCGTGCTAACCGACAAAAATGTCTCTTAATTTCCTTTTAAAAAAAATTGTAAAAGCAATGAATCAATGAATGAATGTAGAAAAGTTTTCCAACTTACTTTTTCTAGAAACCCTCCACTATGAGGACAGTCTGTATCAACAATAAACAATGTGTTGTGTTGTTGAAAAGAATCGAATATGTCGTCGATGTCGTCAATAAATTGAATTCTCTTTGGTGGAGTCATTTTGTTAAATTCAGACATGAGCCTTTTCTTAGTCGCTACGAAGTTAAAGTGATAATATGTAAAACAATTTGTTTTATTTTCGGTTTTACGCTGTATTCGTCATGTAGGGTAAGTAGAGAGAGATAATCCCCCCCACTATCCCTTAAGGATAATATTAAAAAAATCAATTCCTGGAGTGGGAATCGAACCCACAACCTGTCGCGTTTGTCATATGCTGGATCACGACTGGCCTTAATTAATTTAAATATTTATCTATAATATTTTTTTATGGAGGATATTGACTATTGACCCCAGAGCGAAAAAGTGAAATAAATATATTTAATATTTTAATTTTTTTAATTGCCTCCAGTGGGAGTCGAAATTCCTAACGCAACGACTGACCTCAAAAAATTATTAAAATAAAAATTTAAAATCTCACAAATATTCCAACACCCATGTACAGAAACGACCGACGGTTTTCTATAAAAAGCAACCACATCTCTTATCATATTTATTTCATTATCAACAGCTATTACTTTCCCCCCGGGAACCATTACCAACAGAATATAGAAAAGAAACATTTTTTTATTCCAGTACTGATATCAAGGCAGATTAAAAGTAGTGATATAATTTTCCTGTCCTACAAATACGTCAATTTCTAAGTAAGCCCTTTGGATATATACTAGCGGTTGCGTTCGCTTGTTAATTACATAGGCGGTAAGCTTTGTTTATCATAATTATATCTAGCACTAATGTATGGTTGTTAACTAAGCAAATAAACTATACTTTTCATTTGATGACAGCACTTTCATTAAATATATGTATATAGGATAAAGATTGGATTTGAAGTCCGTATATTTAATATTTTATATATTTAGGATTCCGTGCCACAAAATAAATAAACAGAATTCTTATAGGATCATTTTGTTGTTCTATCTGTGATTTTGTTTGTATGTCGAGACCGTTTATCTCAAGATTGCATGGAGTCGGATCCACCGTGCCTTTAAGCACAGATAAATTAAACTTTTAAGTCAACACAATGAGAAGCACCCGAATCGGTTCTCTTAATATCATTCAAAGGTTTCTGGTAGAGATCTCTATTAGAGATGAGTTATCCGTTGTACACATTCTTTCTGTTATTATATGTTTTCTGTACTTTCTTTCTTATGTGGTACATAAATAAATGAAAAAAAAATGATGAAGCTTATGCTTTTTTTGCTGCATTTTGTATGACTTTCATGGCGTAATCAAAATAATGTAGGGTAATGCCCGTATTACAGGGCATAATTGTGAAATTTGGAAAGAAATGATAGCTTGCAGTACAAATAAAGGAAAAAATACGAAAAATGGCATATTTATATTACCGATAAAAATCAGTATATTTGGCCACAAACTTAAGCTTGGCAACTTTTATACTTCCAGTCGACCAATCTTGAAATTGGTACGGAACCCTCAGTGGGCGAGTCCAACTCACACTTGACCTGCGCCACGACAGAGGCCAGTTGTGTCTGTGATATATTTCCTTAATTTGTATATTAACAGTATTAATTGAACAATTGTTACTAATCATCAATGGTTAATAATGATCAATGGTTAAAGTTATCGACATCTATTGAAATCAGATAATCAACCTGGATATTGTTTTAAATAATGGATTTAAAAAAAGAAACTATAATATTTATAGTGTTTAAAGTGATTTCTGTGCTTAATCCATAAATATGCTGTGAACATTATGAAAGTATTATGCTTAATTTATTAAAAAAGATTGAAATTACTCCTACATTTTGCGTTACACTACAATTGTGGAAATATTTAAGAAAACATACATTTATTGAAAACGTTTCCAGTAAAAGTATTCTAGTATTAATAAAATAATAGACAAAACTGTTCCATAAACTAGTATTAGTAATGCAGGGTAGAAATCTCTCATATGCACGGAATAAAAATTTCCACCACCGGAATTACAAGATGGCTTCCTTCCAAATAATAAACGACTTTCACGAGTGTTTATTTCGTTCTCCACATTTCTCGTTAAACTGGAGTCAATTTTTATATTATCTTTATGTGCTTTTGAGCCACTGCTGGCTTCAAATACACTTGAATTTAAATTAAATTATGAAATTCTTAACCCAAGTTTATATATTTCTTTAAAAGGAAAGTTTTTGCGACACGTCTGCCACAACGTGATTTGGTCCAAATACTGTATTTTCTGTAAACCACATTTTTCATGTTCTAGAAAATACTTTTCCAAAAATATATAACCACTTCCCAGGAACATGTTAAAAGCGAATGGTCTCTGCAATATTTTGAAATATTTCAAAATAATTATTACACTAATTGTAGAATTATCAGTCAGCATAGTTTATACATACTTTTCTTGTTTTAATATTATTAATTTAAAAAAAAAATCATTTAGTTACTAAAATTTGGTGAGTATTGTTAATTTAGATTTAATAGAAGAATGAAGAATATATGATCAGAAGAGAATTAATTTTTTTATGCCTTTCACCTTTTATACAAATGTTTTTTAGTATTATTATTGGTGATAACAATAGACGCCGCTACAGCTAAATGGTCTAGATTTCTTCGTCTAATTGACAATATAGATGACATTTCCATAGTGTTGTTCAAACGATGTGCAAGAGTCCAAGTGCCGAAACTTTCTATTTTCCAGTCGCTCTTGTCCAACTGTAGTTTGTAAGCTGCAAATAGAAAATGCAATTTATCTTCACAATTTCTTAGAAGATAAGCTCAAATTATAAAAAACTTAATAATTGTTAAATTATAAGTTTTATTAAGAATTCTTAATTAAATTAGATGTTTTGTTTTTTTTTCATTCTTTTCCTATAAAACTTTTCATATAAAGCGGGTCTTACCCAGTTTGATATTGATAAAAATTTTGCTTGATTGTAAAATTTTTCTGATTTCAATCAAATAAGTACATATATGTAAGGGGAAGTTTATACTTCCCAATAGCAAATAAACAGGTTAATTGCCTTATAACCTACAGTTGTCTATTTAGATCGGTAGTTAACAGAAAAAAATCTACAAAATTAACTTACGCAAGTATAAAGAAAATGTGTCGCCCTTCTTTTCAGCTATTAATACCTCACTGTCGATAAGTAGATGAAAATCTTTCAAATCCTTTAATATATTTTTATTAACGTCACTTGATTTCGTCATTATTATCCAGCTATAAGGACTACGAAATATCTTTGTCATATTTGCCTGATAATATTAACAATTAATATCTATTAGTACAATCGTATAAGACGGTAGATTTTTTTTTATATATGTGAGTGCCACACATAGCAGGATAGACAAAGAAAACCTGGGAACCTAGTGTTAAGACCGCTTGGGAGCCTATTGGTGACAAAGAGTGTAATAAGTCTCCAGTAGAGCGAAGCACCAGAAGAGCAGAATAATCTAAGATAACTTACTTTTACGAAAAACTGCCTGTTATCAAGACAATTAGTGTCCGCAATAATAACAGTGTCGTGAGCTTCAAAACTATTAGGCATTTGATCGACAGTTTCAATAAATAGAATTTGTTTCAGAGAATCCATACTGTTCAGTTCTGAGATAAGACTTATTTTGATTGCTATGAAATAAAAGTTAAAGCCTTATTTTTTTTATTAAGTAAAAGAAAGATAAAAAAAAACACGTAAAAAATCTAACGAGGTGGCCAACAAGCGTGCACTAATATACGGAATGGTCTAATAAGTAAGATAAGTACTAATAGACGGGATGGTCTATTATAAAATGTTAGGATATCAGATATCATCTTTATTTCTGTAATAATAGCTAGAACGTTTTTATTAAAAAATAGGATTATTAAAATATTATAAAAACTCATTTTAACGTAAAGAAAACCATACATATTTGTTGCCAACATTTATAAGTGTAACTATATGTAGATATTTATTTCCAAGTTGTATTTAATTATATATTTGTTAATTGAAGGCTTGTCGTGAAACCTACTTGTTATGCATGCAGTGACTAATCATATAGGCTTTGTATTACTCATTAATATAGGTAACCGTTAGGGTAATGGTACCTATATACCTATACAATTTTATAAATTGTTAGAAAATATTTTTTTAAGTGCTAGAACGTCCTTATTAAAAAATGATTATAATTTTTTTGTGTTTTACATTAAAGCATTGGCTTTATTATAAAAAATAAAAAAAAAATATTTCAGATAGTCCTCGACAAATATTTTTTTGGGACAATGTACTGAATTATTTATTTATTGCTTATTAAAAGAAACATATAATAAAAAAAATATATTTAAATATAGAACATATAAAAGTAATTTTAAGAGAATCGATTAAATCCTGACGTTTTTTAAGAAAAATCAGCCGCTTTCCAATTCTATGAACCAAAGTCAAATCTTTACCACCAGGAGAGATGAACAGAATAGGATGAATGACAAATTAGGCCAAGCTTTATGGTGTCTGCTAGATGCAGACCCAGATCCAATCATCAGGTCAGCTGACATATCCTTAGACATTACAATACCGTTGTAGGACAGGGGCACAAGCGTGTGACAGTAATGCGACAATTATAGGTCCAATTCCCACTCTTTTGATAGAATTATTATTTATTAATATTTTCTCTCTAATTAAGCAATATATATGATATTGCTCATATATCAACCTGAAAACACCCTCATTCATATTATTTAATTATGTTCGACTATTTATATGGATTTGTATAATTTTTAACCGACTTCATTATACCATAGGTGACGCGCTGACAGCCAATACAGATTTAGAAAATATCTTACGAGTATATCTAGTGTTATTCTGAAATGTAAGCTATATTACCGTTAAGTTTCATCCAAATCCGTTCATTACTTTTCACCTAAAAGTGAACAAACATCCATCCTCTTAAACTTTCATATTCATAATATTAGTAGGATTGTATTGACAAATCTTGCAGTTGCTTAGTAGATAGTTATTTATTTAATTAAAATGAATAAGTATCTAAAACAATGAAAATTTAAAAAATAATGCTTAAATATTAGACAATTTAATAAGTACTTGCAGATTTCAAATGTAGAAGTATATTTAGCCTCGCTTTCATATTTAAAATGCGGCGTTAACTTACGCCACTTGAACAAAATATCTCAAATATGGGTATATATTTATTATTAAAATATAGAAATATCATTTATTTTATTTAATAAGCAATACAAAGATTTAATGTGTTTATTTTAATATTGTCCGAAAATTCTTGCTTCATTACTTTCTTAATATTAATTCTCTATATTAATGGAACTGATAATAATTGGAAGATATGGTTTCCAATAATCGATTAATTATCTTTTGTTGATATTAAGCAAACGAGACTTTACGTCGTGAAATCTGTGCATATATGCTGCGTAATTACTTCCGTGCATATAGTTACGTTATCAGTGGTCGCCTAACTAGATAAGCTGGAAGCAACTATTATCGACATGCAATTTAACTATATAATATCCACATTATTAATAACTAAGATGGTTCATTTAACTAATTTAAAGTTTATATTAAAAATTTTGAAAATCTATTGTACCTGCTCGTAAAATTACTTGTATTACTTTTTATTTTTTACATGATTAACACATACTCTCTAAACACTAGGACCACTGCCTACCTGGCTATGTGCTGTATACAGCGTGATCAAAATAAATAAATAACTCAAAATCAAAACCACAATGACAAAAACATTTTATAGTACTTTCCTACCTAACATTACATTATTCAATTAAAAAGGAATAAGAAAATATTTATTTTATTTTATTTTACTCATAATTTCCGCTCGTCTATAGTACAAAATTTCTATAACGCCAACCATAGCTGCTAGAAGGGCTCCGTAAGTAAGTATTAACAAAGCTGGATAACAATCCACCATGCTGACGGAGATGAAGTTGGCCTGTCTTCCAGAACATTTGGGCCGTTTTTCATATAACAAGTGGTTCTCCCGTTGCTGCAAGCCGTGTTCTTGGAGGCGTTTTGTTCTTAAAGGGAATAAGTGATTCCTTTATTTTAATTAATTACAGAATCGCGTTAAATAATTATAACTTCTCTTTATCAAATTATAAGTTTTACGTATGTTGCTTCAAGTTGTATCCTGCAGAGAGAACCTAGTGTTAAGACACTCCGTTCCCCACTTTTCGCCGAATTCGAGCCTTTTGTGTGTTAAGTGCCGAAACTCAACGGATGGAATGGAAATGGAAATGGAAATGGAAATGGAAATGGAAATGGAAATACTATAATAAATAAGAAATCTTTCCCTCGAGAGAAAGAGAAGCCTCAACATCGATGGTCTTAAATGTGATATTTAGAGCTTTGTTCCATTTCAGTCAGTCGTGTCGGAATTGTTGGATATTTTGAAAGATTCTTCCATATAAAATAACTGATATTTGTAAAACAATAGATTATTACCCTATTTTAAACATTTCCATAAATTGGGTATTTTTCTGAACTGCCAGCCACGGATCTATCACTCTGAGATATTGTATTTCCTTTAGGCCGCATTTCTCTCCCTCTTCGAAATATTTTCCAACAAATTTGTAACCAACGCCAGTTTCCATGTGAAAAGCAAATAATCCCTAAAAAATATCAATTCGTAGAGACTTTCTTGGATTTGGATTGAAAATTTTTCAGAGATGTCGAGTTAAGATATTTTAAGTTGGCCTCAGTATTTAATTTTTTTTTTAAATATATTGGAATACTATCGTCCAACTAGAGTTATATATTTATATACTACAAAAACAAGTATGTAGAAAAGCTTCAAATATAAGAATCAACTAAAAGCCACTCAAGCCATTTATTTTTACATTGACTCCAGTACAGCTAAGATTGTAAGAAGGTCATGCCGTAAGAAATCACTAACTATTCAACTGCATTGGAATTCAACAACCGTAAATATTTTACATTCGAGGAAATCACATACATCCTGAGGAAGCATTTATCCTTAAAGATTTATTAACTTTACCAAATAACTCGATTGTTCTTCCGAAAAGTCTAGACAAATTTTGTTAGGTTTTTTAATTTTTTGCTAGAAACGGATACAAATAACGTTAAGGATAAAGATAAGGACATTGGGGAAAAATAAAATTAAAATAAATTATTCTTAATTGCTTCCTTTAGGATTGCTAGGTTTTATCCGACTAGGAAATTTGAATGACATAAGTAACTTTATATAGTATTTATCTAGTTTATAGCGACCCGCCCGCGGCTTCGCCTGCGTGAACTACGTTATTATTAATTTCTCTCTTTGTCTCCATGAGTACCTACGTCCTATAAGTGACGTTCATGCAAAATTTGAGACTCCTAGCATTTGTAGTAACGAAGTTTCATACAAACTTTCAACCCCAAAAACAACCCCTTAGAAGTCGAATATTGCAAATTCCCGTCTTAGCGAGCACCTACGTCCTATAAGTAACTCCTATGCAAAATTTGAGATTCCTAGCACATGTAGTTTCTGAGATTTCGTGATGACCTTTCGATTTTATATATATAGATAGATGAGACATATAACCATAAAGATACATATATCATTACTTTTATTGTTTTACCTTTTGCATTGCTTTGACTCCATCTTCCATACTCATGAAGTGTGGTGTACCTCCCGGTGGAGCTACTTTAGTTTCATATATAGCTCGACGTATAGGTTCCGTTTCAGTCTAAAATGATATCTTAAAATATTAAATATTTTATTATATTTGAAGTAAGCTTTGAATATTATGAAAATCAATATTGAATACTACTTGCTTAATGCTGATAATTATAGATTTCACATAAATCCACCTGATGTCCTCGATAAAAAGAAAATAAATAATTGTGTACTCCGAGAAGTGTTTTCTGATACAAGGATAATATAAATTATAATATAATAAATTAACGTCTTTTTTACATCTTAACTTATTAAACGTGATGGTTGCGGGGTTCCCACTAAAGGTAAAGAATTATCATCATCGCCGCGGTCTGGTAAGACGAAATAAATAATGAGTTTTGCCACTTATATAAAAAGAAGTGGTTCAAATTCCAAAGAAAATTAAAAACTAGAGGAAAAAGGATCGTATAATATGTATGTAATTACCGTAAAGTAATATTTATTAAACACAGTATCGTGAACGCCAA
This sequence comes from Heliconius melpomene melpomene, assembly GCA_000313835.2. Classification (NCBI taxonomy): domain Eukaryota; kingdom Metazoa; phylum Arthropoda; class Insecta; order Lepidoptera; family Nymphalidae; genus Heliconius; species Heliconius melpomene. The sequence continues at coordinate 59,878 of HE670840.1, read as the reverse complement.
ACTTCATTCTTGATCGTAGCAGATCTTCCAATGTTCTAATTTGGGAGGAACTTGATTGCAATAAAGCTACAATATTGGCAGAGTACGACGTGTACAGGAATGTTAGAGATACGAATAACAGTAATAACACCATTCGACCTAGGGAACCTAGACAAAATAGAGGATTATTTAAAGATATATTTATAAAGAAGATATAATCTTTAGTAAGTTTATTATGTTTTTTTCTATCAAAGACCTAAACTATAGACAATAAATTAGATTCTAAGCGACTTATATTATACGCTTTAAAATAAAAGTCGTTAAAATAAATGTCTTGTAAAAATGTAGTTACACATGCCACTATATCTTTTTTAAATGGTTAAACTACATATATCTAATATGAAAAGAGAAATTTTCCTCTTTACAGTATACACAAACACATGATGCTATCTTAATACCTTTAAGTTCAACAACGCTTCCTTGTTGACAGGTACATCCGAAAATAAACAATGCAATATCCACTAAATTTGGACGTAAGATTCCTACACTTTCCACGCCCTGTAAAATATTAAATTTTAATATCATTTGAAGATTTTTAATATAAGACAGAGGAAATCTAGAGTCAAGACACTCCGTTTATCACTTTATGAGAATTTATGTGGTGCTACCACGTGAGATAAATTCTTATATCATCTCTCATCAATCAAAATTAAACAAAACCAGTGACCATGAATGATGGGGAATGTTGTAGGATCCATTAATCATTTTAATTATATACGTACATTTTTCGAAGATGATTTCTTTTTCCACTCCCAGATCGTCACAGCACAAATAACTAAATAGAGTAAACCTATCAAGGCAATAGATCCAATCCATAAAGAATATTTAAATGATAATAAAAATAAATTATTTTCATATGAAAGTTTTGGCTGTTGAAAGACGAATTTAGAGCGAGTTGGTGTTGGACTTGATATGTATTCAATTACTGACATCCTTTCAGATGTGAAAAACATTGGAGATCCTGAAAACAAAGGAAGGTATTTGTCTATTTGTCTGTGCGTTTATTCACGTTAATATTATAAACGGCATAACTGATGTAATTGCATATTATTTGGGATGTGACGATGCACAGCATCTGTGAGAGGGCGCTGTATACTTCCCTTTGATTATCCAATGATTTTCACTTCCGGTTGCTGTTTTCGACCAATCAGCGATCGCCGGAAGTCACGTGGTCTCAGGTGGTAGGGCGCCGGAACGTATAAAAGGCGACACTACGCTTCTTACCTTATAGCGTCGTTATTTCCCATCAGAGTAACATTGTTTAAAAGTGAAAGTGCTCTGGTAAGTGTAGTGTTGGAGGTGGAATTTCTTCACATCGTGAACCGGATTTCTATATCGGGCCTACTCCTGGGAAGGCCTCCAGCAAAGATGTTCATCCTCATCAGAGAATTTGTTTTTGTGAAATTCAAAGGTAAAAAAAATGGACAACGGGTGAGTCTTTTGAACCTCTTGTTTAACAAGTATCTACATGCATGTAATACTGTTCTATTGCTTGGTATCATACTCGTATATACCAATACAGTAGTGGATTCTGAGCTTCACCGAACACGGCTGTGTTATAACCTACAATAAGGTTAGGTATGTCTCAGATTTTCAGCAGCTATGGCCCAATTTTATTCAGCTAACGGGCATTACAAAAAGCAAGAGGACTCATCGCTTGTTTAACGCTCTTGGAGACGTTCTCAGCATAATATCATGCGAGGTAAACGGAGTTTACTAAATAAATCGGTTTTCACCCGAGTTTACTTAGTTGTATATTATCTAGTAATATACTACCTTCGTTTAAATGCGATAAATTCGTTAGGAGCGTATCCTGAACGAGTTATCAAATATATAAAAGATTGTATTCTCATCATATATATATCAGGGAAGCAGATTATTTAATAGTTGCCAGTCAAAATCAAATGGCGTTGCCTGTCACTCTGACGTGACACCGATCGATGACAATCAGAAATGGGATCGGAACAAGCTCTGGTCCCAATCACCTTATTCTCCGACATATATAAAAAGTCTGTCTATTTTTAGATAATCTTTTTTATTTTAGGATAATTACTGAACTTTATTGAAATGCTGTATTCGCTGGGAGCGTATCCTAAGCGAGTTAACGAATACTCGGAAGAATTAGACACAAGGATTTGAAGACAATTTCAAAGCCTCCTGGCAGGAAAAGTGTTTCAAACACGGAATATCGGAGGTTCATTTTCTGAACTCCTAGAGGAGTGAGGATAAAGGAATTGTGGATTTGCTGTTTATTCATGGTTACTGCCATCGCTATGAACGTCATAACATTTAGCAATGGGCTCCATAGTATTTAGCAATCACGGGATCTCCTGTATGGCATCTTTGGCAAAGATTCTAGCCAGTCACCTTATCTTAGTTGCCTTAAGGGGGACTCGGGCTATTACTTGACATAAGGTATGTCCAATTATTTAAAGTGCATTTATCCGTACATTAGAATTTAAAAAAGCTCGGTACTATTTTAATTAGAAATGCTCTCAATTGTACGGGAGGGGGGCAGTTATAAGGAGGCTGCCTCTGAGCGTATCGGAGGCAGTGGCTGATGGTTTGGGCTCCGTAGGCCCTTCCCGGTTTAATCGCGGGAATGCATCTAGCCATTTACCTCCATGCCACCAATAATCCTTTTCCAAGATTATTTGAAGCAGTTAGACCTTCGTCAACCGTACAAGCATCAAAATTGAGAAGCATGCGTTAAGCATAAAAATTTAGTATACATTTAATTATACATTAGCAATTGTCAAGAGTGCATACCAATATTCTGGCCTTTCCGCGAGTGAGAATCCGTCGACTGGTAACACAAGCCCAGAACTTAGCACAAGAGTCTTGCATGATTGTTAATAACTTTATTTAAATGTAACAGTATCTTTCTGTATACGTTGTGTTGAGAAATACGGAGCCTGCCTCTGGGTATGTCGGAGACGGGTGTAGATGGTTTGGGGCTTTGAAAACTCTTTTCTACTTAATAATGAGCATTCTCCATATCATCTCTGACTTTATCCAATAAGAATTTTCAAGCGGTTCGAGAAAGCAAGGATAGAAAATAGTTCGACTCGCGTTCGACAACTGATAAAGCAAACCAATAGGAAATTTTCTAATAGATAACGAAAGGTTTAATAAAAAAAAAAAGAGTTTGATATATGGATTGTTAAGTAATGGATAAAAAGAAGCAATATGTCTAAAACTAAAGTCCACATAAGTATTATAAAAAGTCACCGAAGGTTTCTTTGGCTAATTTGGTATTATCCTCGTACCAGTGAGTGCACATCCCCGTGAGTACCTCGGCAAAAGTATTTAATACCTGATGTACTATATAATAGAAACTGTGTATCCCTGTTATGCATCCCAGTAACCATCAGAATTCAAGATGATGTAGTGAAAGAAATCTATAATTCAGCTAGAAAAAAAAAAGCATCCAGCTAGAAAATGCGGAGGCAACACATAGGTTAATATTTGGAAGAAGTAAAATTTGCATCTAAATAGAAGGAAATGTTAGTAAGAAGCAGGAGAAAGTGGAAAAGAAAGCAGTTAATAATTCAGAAGGCAAATCAAGACCAAATTAAAGTCTCCAGTTGGTCCTATCAAGCAGTGAATTATATTGTATTAGGACTTTTTATTACTGAAGTGGTCAGATATTAAATGCGAGAATTACAGACGACAACCTTTTATTACTAAATTGTTGGATACCATAAAGTATGATAATCAATAATACTACAAAAAAGACTATCAAGAAGTTTCATTCATTTTTTGTAACTTTGGTTCCAGCTGGGAAAAGCTAATGAAAATAATATCTTCATGGAGCATGAGGGTTGTGTAAAGGTAGCTGTACTAATTATTACTGTCAACAGTCTTGTTATATGATGTCTATATATATATACCTTGGGCGATATCCACGTGCGTAACGTAGGTATTCCGCTGCGTATTGCCATGAGTTTTGCATAAAATGAACCTGGCTAGCGAGGTATACACGTAGTCGCAACTCCAATATGGCGGAGAGCATGTTGGATGTCTACGACATCATTAAGTCCGGGGAAAATCGGACGTTTAAATTGGGTACATCTGTATTTAAATGGTATAAATTTTGACACTGTAAAGTTGCTTCTAAAAGCGAATTTCAGAGAGTGAATTATTGTAGTTCTAAAATACAGCTAAGAAGCGATTAGAAAATTGATAACTTTATATGTAAATATATAGTAGTATCAATTACTTATAACTTTATTACACTTCGAAGAATGATATAATCATTAGTCGACCTAAATTTTGGTTGAAAAACTAATGAGCTTATAAACTCACATTTTCTAGCGCGTCGTATGTCAAGTCCAGTTTTCTTCAAAACCGTACCTAAGTAGCAGATAGGATATTCATATCATAAATTGTCGGTCTGGTTGCGGTTCTGGTGAGCATTCATTGATGCATTTATGAAGTTATAATAGTGAGAGAGTGAGTTATAATACTAAGTTATAATACTAAGTGGGTGATGATGGACTCAAGTCTTAAATTTTACAAAGGCGTTTGAGTTTTGACTAGTTTAACTCTAAATTGAAAAAAATGGAACATATTATTGGGCTAAGTACATAGTATTTGGTAGAGCATTCTATTAAATGCTCTAGTGTTATTAATATATGGTACTAATGTCATCAATTACAAGGTAAAGTTAACTCTAGAAACTACTTCATCATCATCATCAGCCGGTCCTCGTCCACTCCTGGACATAGGCCTGTCCAATGGCACGCCACTGAGCTCGATCTTCAGCTCTTCGCATCCAGCCGTTGCCCGCCGCCGCCTTTGCGAATATCGTCGCCCCATCTGGCGGGAGGACGTCCTACATTACGCTTGGCAAGGCGTGGTACCTACTCTAGAACGCGTCTCTGCTTACTATAAATTTATTACAGATGTTAAAAAAGGAAGTATGGAGTTGGTTGCCGGTTCTATCTATGACCTGCTGTCTGAGCCGGAGATAGTTTCCAATAGACCGGACGACATTTTCATTGGCATTTCGATCCTGCTCGTACTTCTAACATCATATTTCGTTTAGAAATATTTCGGTGAAACAGGTAAGACCTGTTGAAAATTACGCTTTAGAGACGGTGGTGTCACCCTAAGAAAAATGTTGTTCTAGGTTCTACATTAAGAAACTAGCTAGACCACCGGAAACAGGCTACAAAAAGGTAACAATTTTGTTGTGTAATTTAGAGGGGAGGCTACGCAAGGGCTTCATGAATAATAATCGATACTTATATAAAAGGTTAGTAAATTAATATCAAAAGAAGTGAGCACGTCTAGCTTTATTATTTAGACGGTTATGAAAGCTTCCTTTCCTACTCATGCTTATCAGCGAGTTGCAAAACATCTTCTAAAATTGTTTGTATGCACAAGTATACAGTGCAAGTAAATCTAATAATTGAAGTTAGATTATTTTTGGCTCTGCTTCCGGCAGAGCGATTATCAATTGAATTAAAAAAATTAAGCAATTTACAATTCTTGGTTTTTCAAATTGCTTATAAATAAAACAATGTTACTCATGTTTTTTTGTGGTTTTACAGATCAATTTATCTGAAGGTATCAGAATCAATTTATACAATCATTCTGATTTAGATCACATAGCGTCGTGCGTGGTCACCAGGAGTTATAAACACGTCTCTCACAGATGCTGTGCATCGTCACATCCCAAAATAATAGTACAAGTTTTACATAACAATAAAACTTGTATTATTGTGGAGAGACGATGCACAGCATCATTTTAAGGCTCCTGGTGAGAATCTGCTATGAGGTAAGAAGCGTAGTGTCGCCTTTTATACGTTCCGGCGCCCTACCACCTGAGACCACGTGACTTCCGGCGATCGCTGATTGGTCGAAAACAGCAACCGGAAGTGAAAATCATTGGATAATCAAAGGGAAGTATACAGCGCCCTCTCACAGATGCTGTGCATCGTCTCTCCACAATAATACAAGTTTTATTGTTATGTAAAACTTGTACTAATATGTAGGGTTTGTTTTATTTCAATTTTCCTATAAATTAAAAAGTTATACTATTTTAAAAAATGTTGTTCGACATAATTGCTATAAATAACTGTATTGAATTGATTCAATCTAATATTGTATTGTAATATAAGTACATATATTGTTTTAAAGTGATATTATTATTACAAATTAAATTAATCCAAATAATAATTATGTAGTTCAAGCAGGCGAAGCCGCAAGCGGATCACTAGTCGTTGAATTATTATTTGTGTTACACCTACTTAATAGAGGAAAGAGGAAATATTTACACTCAAAATAAACAGTGTATATAAAATTTTATAACTTAATAAATATTTTATATGTTGAAATTGCTATACTTTTATTTACCTCCTATATCCACTTCTTGCCTCACCAAATACCCAGTCATGCCGTTCCACGTGTTATTGTGACGATAGCCCCAAGTTTCTGTAAATATATACTTTCTGCTTGCGTTTAAAAAATCCAATAGTTGATTTGTTGTTGGGAAATTGACTTTTGTTATAGTGTCGATATGGTCGTTGCTAAAATAAATATTGAACTAATTTTAAGTAACCACAGGCTTTAATTATAATAATTCCAAAAATATATTTTTTTATTCAATAAATAAGTGAGTATACGTGTATATACAGCCAATTATTAAAACTAATATTTCATAATTCCTGCAGAATTTTTATAATCTTGTATTGCATTAGTTTTTGTAACTTCAAATCGTTTCCAGAATCAATGAAAATTAAACCATATTTATTAATTTAGTAGAATTTAAATATTTTTTCTATCAAAGTAAATGGAATTATAAAATCGTTGATATTTCACAAGAATATAAAAAATGCTATCAATTAGCTCATTTCCAATTAGGCATTAAAGATATTTTTTTCTCAATTCTGTTAATAATATCAAGAATTCCTTACACTTCATCTGTCAAATGGTTTATACTGTCGTTATCGGTCAAAACATAGCAAATTTTTAGTTCGTAATTATTTAAATTGAGTCGTCTAATAGCTGTGGCTTCGTTATGCCTAGATTTTTTCTCCATTCCATTTGTAATATTCCATTTCTCATATAGCTCTGTTTCCCACTCACTCTCAGAACTTCTTTTGTAAGCTAAATTAATAAATATTTAGTTAAATTATTTATTTCGCGTTGTATCTGGAATATAGCAGGGTAGGCAAAGGGAACCTAGTGTTACACTCTACTTCCCACTTTCTGCCGAATTTCATTTCGCTTCTACAGTTAAATTATCATCCATTCATCCATCAGCTTTTCAACGTCCACTGCTGGACATAGGCCTCCCCTAATTCTCGCCACTCCGTCCGGTCCTGTGCACTTTGAATCCAGCGGATAAATTAGTGAATTACTTAAATAAATTATTTTAAATTATCATAATTAATCATTGCGCCAATTGTGTTTATCAGTTGTGCGACTGTATACGTGATAGCGCACGTGATACGCAATGCCTCATTCGGTAGAGTGGGAAAAAGAAAGGAAGAGTCTTAATAGGGACGGAGTGTCTTATCACCAGGTTTCCATGATCCCTCTGCCTACCGTGCTATATGCGAGATACAGCGTGAAGCTAAAAAAGTAAAGCGTGTAAACATTTTGTACGTACTATAATATATTTCGCAAAAATAACCACAATATTGTTGTATTACTAAAACTTCCGAATCGAGCAAAATATTTATATCGGTGATGTTTTGTATGGTTCTTTTAAAATTGATATTATCACAATTTTTATTAAAGAATATCCATCGAAAAGGTGATCGGAATAGTTTTAAATTATCATACTGAAAAAAAATGTCAATTACATTACATCGCCTGTTAAATAATTAAATTTATACTGGTAAAATGATAAAAAAATACTATTTTCAAGGAATCCAAAACATTCTGGCATCCCAGATCAGCTATAAATAAAATATGATGGTTATTCTCAATATTTTTCGGTATTTCTCCTGGGTGTATGAACTCTATTAAATTCCTCTTATCACTGTTTCTACCAGCCAGCTTTGAATGGAACTGGACTTTGTTATCTAAAAGGGAAAAGAACAGATAATAATTAATTACGTGTTTGTTATGTATTTGTTTTTGTCTATTGATAAAAATTTAAACTTAACCTTTAAATGAGTAGTTTCAAATATATGATTATTTATTATATTGTATTAAAGTCATACGAATATTATAAATGTGAATGTGAGGTTGCTTGTTACGCTCTCACGCCAAAACTACTTAACCGATTATCATGAAACTTTGTACATATAACTTATGTTCTTAGAAATATTAGAAAGGACATAAAACTTTTTATTTAAGATACATATATTATTTATTAATTAATCCTTTAGTCTATAATATAGAAATAAGTTTAAGCGGGCGAAGCCGCGAGTGAGTCTCTAGTATATTATAAAAGATTTCTTACATGGCGTCAAACATGTTATTACAATAATGGTTGTTGGTCTTTCCAAGGTCTGTATTATGTTCGCTATTATATTAGTTTCAATAACTTTTTCTGAGAAAGCATATTTAAAAAACAAGAATAAGATAATGAAAGGGATTTTCGCCATTACGTAACCAATTGACATATGAAAATAAACTGGTTTTAAGTTTTCAAAGCACTTTTATATGAAAGCTTTCGCCACCATCGGCCATTTTACTAGTATATTTTTCATTATTCAACGACTATACTAAGTCAATATATTATATTTTGAAGGACGTCGTTTCGTCGTCGATTTTAAAAGCCGGTATTGTAGCGTTAGCATAACAGGTTATTTTTTGGTAATTGTTAATTTTCCTGTTTTTATTTTCAAAAAGATTTTTCATTTATTTTTTATATAAAAAATTAAATAATTCCCTTAATTTTAACATATTTATGAATCACATTGAAGAATCACAAATGTAAAGTAAATAGTTATACCGTTATCGCTTCAACTATAAGTATATATAGTTAATGTTATGTTTATTTACAAAAAAGGTACTAGGTACTTTTCCTTTGAGTTATTGTAAACAATGTCCACTAATAATAATACCCTTTCGTTTATCTGTCCGTACATCATTAAATTAATACATATCATAACCTCGTTAAGATAGTTCAGTTCGATTTGAGACTTTGGAGAGTTATACTGTTCTTAATTTATTTTTATAAAGTTTTTGTGAGAGAAATATTAAAAAAAAATATATAGAAATTTTATATTCGTTTTTACTTTAGTTTAGTGCTAGTGTTTTGTGAGGTTCAATGAACTGATGCTGAGTGCTAGAAATGAATCACATTGAAGGTTTTCTATATGCTAGCGATTGGGCTAAAAATTACGTTCAAAGTGCAGGATGTAAATCTGAATGGACACCATTGCTTAGGCAGCGCCAGACAACAAATAATAATTGTAAGTAAAATCATTATAAGAGGTTGCTAGTTAAGAGAGAGTAGAGGTTAGTTAGGTAAGAGGTGGTTAGTGGCGCAGCACCCCGTGTGACTAACGCGACGTTTGCGGGTTTGAATTATTGGATTGGAGATTGAATTATTATGTATTCATATTTTCATTTTTTTGCCCTGTCACCATAAACCCCGGCGTTGAGTTTAGCCACTCAAAACGTAATGTCTCGAAAAATTCGGCGGAGTGGGTAACGAAGTGTTATACACTCTGCCTACCCTGTTGAATGCAGGATACAGCGTAAAGCTGATTTTTTTTATAGTTTATGATTTTCTTACATAAAAGTATGGGATTTAAATTTTCAAATAGTTTTAAATGTATCATTTTGTTTTCTCACAATTATTTCTACACTTACGTAAGTAGTATCAGTAACATGTAAACAATGAAATAATTTATTTTTCTTTCCTAGTATTCTCCTTGTTGAAGATTTATTACCAATTCTCACCTTATATATAAGTATTACCGCTTATTTAAACAAACAATTTAAAACTATAACTAAATTACACTTTTAAACTCATATTTTTACTAAAATTTTAGCAAGCGTGCCAAAAATTTCAAAAAACTTAAGTTTCATAATGTAATCAGGTATAACCAGTTTCGTCTTTAGCTGTAGTATCATAACTAGTTATGTGTTGGTAAAAAAACTGGTACTTTTATTTCAAAATTATACAATAATCTTTTAATTTATGTAGAGTTAAATTGAATGAAGTTAAAACTTATAAAATAAAACTATTGACTTGAAAAAACATTGAAACATTGAATTTGGCAGAAAATGGGGAACGGAAGTGTCTTAACTAGGTTCCCATGTTCCCTCTGCCTACCCTGCTATGTCCAGGATACAGCGTGGTGTTAAGAAAACATATACTATAATGGTACTAATTATGCACACACGTATTTGTTGCTATTCACTTATAATAAATTTAGTTAAATTATTTGAACTTCGAACAATACAATAATAAATAAACATATTAATTATTAACTTGACCTAACATAATATAGTACTGTGTTGATAAACCATGTTGTTATTATTATTTACGAACATAAGTATTTATAACAAAAATATTTAATTTTTTAATTTTTAATTGAGACGATCATAGGTCATAAACGCGAAGGTTGCGGGTTCGTTTTTCATTTCTCTCTCTCTGGTTAAGAGGCAAAGCACGATCTTGAATTCTGCTAGTCAACAGGCAGTATCTCGAGAATTCCTTAACACTAGGTTTCAAGGTTCCCTCTGCATACGCTGCTATGTGCACAGAAAGACACCAAAAAAAAATGAATAATAAAATATTATACATATAAACATTTGTTTGAATGATTACTAATTTCGGATAGAATTTTAAGCGAAAAATGAAGAAATACTGTTAAAAAATTGATTTCTACAACATCAATATCAAGGTTTATCACGTTAATTCAACATTTTTTATGATATTTTACAATATTTTAAACAACATTCATTGCATTTTTTTTTTTGCTGTAAGTACTAGAAAGAACGACGACAAAAAATAAATAATAATAACTTGAATGTCAAATAATGGCGGCCTATTTTTTTTCTTTTTATGCAAATGCAAACAGTGGTCAAAGATATAAAACGTTAGAATACGGAAATGCTTTTTTATCTGCAATGATTATTATTATTAAATATTTATCTAGAAGTTATTTATTTTCATGTTTTGAAGTTTGAACATATTAATACATTGCTCCCAAAAAAATTAATTAATAGGCCGTAGTCTTGTGGGTTCGATTCTAACTCGGGGGAATGAATTTTTTTTTTAATATTTTCATTTCTCCGCTCTGGTAACAAGGCAAACGCGTGGCGTTGTATCCGCTTTTCTCACACGCAATGACTTAAAAATATGACGGGAAGTGGTTAATGGAGTGCCATAACACTAGGTTCCCTCTGCTTACCCTGCTATATGCGGAATACAACGTGGAGCTGAGAACAAATATAAAAAATACCACCTGGTTCTTTTTTACGCAAAGGCAATATAACTTAACATTGCTCTATAAATCTAATGTGAAATTAGTATAACGTTACATTCAAGTTGCCTTACCGGGCTGGTCTGCCGGTATCTTGTTAGAGGAGCACGGTAGCCACACAGTCTGCCGCGCCTACCGCCATTAAGGAACCTGTTCCTAACCTAAGACTGGTTCCCGTAATTTCCTATGTAATTTACATAAAACAACATATCAAGTGATAGAAGTTTTAATTTCAATAATAATAAAAAACTATATAAAGTCTAAATATTAATCTTATAGAAGAATATATTAGTTAATAAATTAATCGTTTAAAAAACAACATAGAAAAACACATTTTTATAAGTGCACGTAAAAGCCAAAAAAAAAAGTTATGGATCGTCCAAGTTGTCTCTATTTCTGGGCTGAAGTGTAAAATATGTGCTTTTAATTACAATATGTATTTGATTGTAAAAGGAAAGGCTGGAACAGGAAAGACTAACGCCCAATATTAATAATGTATCTCCTATCTCCAGTTAACGTCTATCTCGTACTGTCCGACATATCTATCCAATCACTAACCTGCATGCCCAATTTTTGGATTAGGATTGGTTATTAACATTGGGCGTAAACCATTACAACCACCGCCAAAGGATTACTAAAGGGAACCAAAGATCCACGTCCACGAACAAAAACTCTACATTTTGCCACTGTTGAAAGTTAAAACATACAAAAAATTTACACGACGAATAGAGAACCTTCAGTTTTTTCATCAGCTAAATTCTACCACATTTTATTGGAAATACAGGTTAAATGTTAATTTCCTCTGTCATATTCAAGTGGTATTTTAAAAGGCTTATATTTATTATTTATTTATGTATGTATGTATAAACACTTATGCTGGCTGTAATTAATCGTGGGTTATGCCGTTATCAAAACGAATCCTGAGTAGTCTATTGAAGCGGGCTAACCTAGTTTGATAAGTAAATGAAGATGATGTTAACGAAGCATTGTATATACCTTTAGTTAGAAGTGTTATATAAATTGTTGAAATAGTCGTTTTTGGAGTTTTTCGAGTCTTTTCGCATATATGAGAGTGGGAATAGGGGGGATAGAAAGGAAATCGACGTAACAGCAATGAAAATAAATCGTCCCCTCTTTTATCTTTCGTTAAATCAATTGTTAAACTATATCGCTTTTTAAGCTGCATGAAATTTTCTGGATGGTAGAGTTTATCTTCCGCTCGAATAATGACACTTCTTGCTACAGTTAAGGAAGCTCATGGTGTTTTTACTTGCAGATCCAAGAAATACATTATTTGAAAGGGAGTCTTTCAGAAGGAATGCTTCATGAGAGACTCCTGTCTCTTATGAACTACGACAGTGTTGTAATTATAACAAAATTTTTATTAGCAACTGATAAACTAACATTAACTACGTTAACTACGTAGTATAAGAAATATTCTTTAGTAGAGGTGTGTTAGCTGATGAGTGAAAGGTATTGACGTATGTGTTTAGTGTTAAGCACTATACATACTCGTAAGGCGTGATTAATAGATTTGATCTAAATAATTTAAATTCATTGATGTTATGGGTGTAACACCTTCGCAAATGTGATACACTTATAAGGAATTTGTAATCCACTTTACGTCAAGTAACATATGTTTTTAAATCAGATTCATGCTTTATCAGGCTTGTGGCAGGGTATGCTGAGGGAGACTCCTCATTTTTCACTGATTTCTTTCGGAGGTCTTGCGTGTTGAGTGGCGCAACTTAACGCCGCGCTTTTTGCTTCGACACCAGAGCGAAGGAATGAAAATTTCAAATATTTCATTTTCTCGAGTGGGAATAGAAACCGCAGCCTGTCACGTTAACAGTCGCACACTTGAGCCCATGCGCCATGATTTGCCTATATTTTCACTTTTTTAAATATTTAATGTATCTACAGTAATTTAAATATATATTAATTAAAATTTTACAATTTTAATATTAAATTTAAATTCTGTCAACGTAATAATCATAGAATGCGGACGAGTTTTGCATCGAGTGTATTATGAAAATTACTTTTCAGTATTTACTCAAAGACCAACAAAGCTGTTACTGGTGGATAGTTATTTGAATAATATATCGCCAAATACCATTTGAATAATCAACATTTAAATATTTAATGTGTTATTTTATGCTTTTGTTAGCAGTCACGCCGATTGTAGTATATATACTAAGTAGCTTTATGGTAATAGTAGGTTTATGGTAATTTTATAACTCAACAATAAATAATTTCAAAATTTATTTGTCATTTTACATGAGCGATTAAAAATATTAGGTATATTGGTTTTAGTTTTTGGTTATACCCTCAAAATAATAATAAAATATTCCTGGTATTAGGGAGCTTGCATGAAAAATAGCAGAGAAAGCAGGTTTCCAGGCTAACCTGAAAACCTGGAAAGTTCTGCCCACTTTTATGAGGCATTGCGTGTTGATTATTGGAACGCGATTTGACTTGTTTGACAGTGTCAAGAAATGAAGATATTCCACTGATCCAACTGGGGTTGAAATTACGATCGTCGCGCCACCTAATAAAACATATGTAAGTAAAATTTCATGTCTTTAGGAATTTTTAAAAAAATGTTTTTTAATGGAAACATGAAATCAAAAGTCGTTCTGTTATAAATATGTAATGTGTGTAATTTTTGGGGGTTAGTCTAGGCGTAGAGGCACAAACGTTCAACTATGAACGCGATAAGTTGTAGGAAATACGCCACTCGATGAAATTAAATATTTCATATTTCATACTAAAAGCTGAAAAAAAAATATTAGGCACAATTTCTTATTGTAAAAATCATAAGATTAGAAAATAGTTAAATATTAGATATACTGTGATAATCGTATGTAAAAGGAGGTCGTACAAGTATGCCAGCTATTACAGTATTAAGCAAGATATTAACCTAAACATAAACACGTTAAATAAATATTAACTTTACAGTTCTTCATCTTCATGTCCACATTTCGGTTATTTACCGAGAACTGTATCTACTATACTTACTAATTGATACCCAAAATAAATGATAATTCTAGAAAAATATCATGAAAATAAATATTCCTAACCACTTAACTAACTTAACAACATTAGCAAGGTCAATTTAATTATTATAGTAAAAAATATTTATTAAGGATATTACAACACTTTTGTATGCTTTTTTTCGTTTTAATACGATATTCTAGTTTGAGATTAACGAAAACAGATGAAAATTGTGAAATTTAAAGTTGTGTAAAATAAATATATTTTTATTTAAATTCAAAATAATTTATAAATATAAACTAGCGACTGCTCGCGGCTTCACCCGCTAAAACTGAACAATTATTTACTTACTTCTATTAGAACATTACCATTTTAAAGGCAATGTCCTTGAAATTGAACACTAACTCGAATTGTTTCCATCCGTACCAACCAACTCGTGCCTCTGGTGTCGAGGAAAAAGCGCGCCGTAGAGTTCCGCCATTCTGAAGGTGGGGACCGGAGTATCCTAACACTAGGATCCCTATACATGCGGGATACAGCGTGAAACTGAAAAAAAGGAATAATAAATCAAATCGAATATACTCAACATAAATAGAATATACAATAGTATACTATATAGCATTTAAGTCGTATATTTTAATAATTTTGCTGCTTTGAATAACTAAGAAGTTACATATTAGGTACAGCTAAAATACCGTCACCAAACTAGTACTAGCAGATCAACTTTTAATAAATGGTCCGGTCGTGAAACACGAAGAACGTGTATTCATGTAGATATAGTGTCTTCTGCGAAATTTTGTATCAGGTATATAAATCAGTATATACGTCTGTATAACCACCAAGAAATTACTTCTTAAGTTATTCTTTTTAGTTACATATATATTATCCTAACATTTATATTATTAATAGTAACATAAAATATTTTATTACTGACGATATAATTAAATCTTTATATGAAAATATCATTAAGGAAAATAATAAAGCACATATATCTATACTAGCGGACGCGCGCAGCTTCGCTTGCGTATTTAAGGGTGAATTCTAATAACCCATGAAACATGTGTTCAATGAAATATTTTTAAGAGTCTAAATTTCAAATTTTATAAAAATCGGTGGCGATTTAAGAATTTTCCGATACAAACTTTCAACCCCTTATTTGCACCCTTAGGGGGTGAATTCTAGAAAGCCATGAAACATGTGTTTAATTACATACGTTTAAGAGTCTGAATTTCAAATTTTATAAAAATTGGTGACGATTTAAAAAAAACCTATACAAACTTTCAACCCCTTATTTGCACCCTTAGGGGAAAAATTGTAGAAAACGATGAAATACGTGTTCAATTAAATACTTTTAAAAATCTAAATTTTAAATTTTATAAAAATCGGTGCCGATTTAAATTTTTTTCCATACAAACTTTGAACCCCTATTTCACCCCTTTAGGGTTAAAATTTTTCAAAATCCCTTCTTAGTGGATGTCCAGATTACAAAGTAAACATCTGTCCAAATTCCATGTTTCTACCATGAGCGGTTACGGCTGTGCGTGCGTCTTACCTCAGTCAGTGAGGACAAGTCCTTTTATATATATAGATAATACATATATCTATATTTTTAGATACAGAGAAAATGGTAGTGACAAGTGACAGTGCTTGCTTAATCAAAAGCAAACCCTAGTGTTAAGACACTCCATTACTCACTTTCCGCTGAATTTTTCAAGGCATTGCATGTTGAGTAGCGGAACTCGGTTTTGCCTTGGTGTCAGAGCAAAGAAATAAAAATATGAATAAATAATAATTCATTCCCCCATGTAGCAAACGAACCCACAACCGTCGCGTTGCAGCCACACCACTGCCACTGCGCCACGACTGCCTCAGAATATATCTCTTCAAAATTTATTAAATATTCAAAATTATTTAATTTCAAATTAAATAGAATCAACAATAATGAAAGATAGTAATAAGTAAAAGAACTAAAAGTAAAAGTGCCTGTACTCTTCCTTTACTGAAGGCCAAGGTTAAACGCATATCTCTTATATACGTCCTTTAAGTTTTTGATATCATTGCCTTCTCATAAAAATATATAAAAAGATATCAGTGCTATGGAAAAAATAAAGAGAATGAAATTAAAGTAGTAGAAATTACATTCAAATAATAGAGGCCGTCGTGGCACGTGTGACTGCAAGCTTGGCGGTTCTGAGTTTGATTCTCACTTGGGGGAATGAATAATTTAATATTTTCAAATGGCAGAAAATGAGGAACTGAGTGTCTTAACATTAGGTTCTCTCTACCTATCCTGCTATAAACCTACCTCTGTTTATCCTAGTATACAGGCTGGGGCTAAATTGCGAATCTATGGCTCTTATATAACAAGCCTAACATCAAGAAAGCATCCTTTATAGAGATTCATACATATCAAAAATATATTAAAAGTTAAATAAGATATCAAATATAAAATATTTATTGATTGAAAATAAAAATAAACAATATAATTTAAGCACTGTAATAGTTAGATTTCGTTATAGTATTTTTTTTACCATTTAATAAAGATATTTCTTAAAAGCTTGTGTGATTGTGTTAATAACTACTGAATCGCCAAGTAATTTAAATTTCCACAAGATATTGCTTAAAAATGTTGTTTGTATTACAATACAGAAAGTGGGACATTCGACTTATCAAATACTGACGGGAAAAAATAAAGTAAACGCTTTATTAGCAAACGAAAATGAAATCTTTTTAAGTTAAGTTTTATTTAAATTAATCTGAAATCAATACAAAGGTTAAATAAGTTAAGATGGACACGGCAGGTTAGGCAGAGAGAGCCTGGGAACCTAGTATTAAGACACTCTGTTCCCATTGAGACACTCCGTTCCCATTAAGACTAAAGCTAGACTAACTAAGACTGTGTTACTAAAACTAGTAAATGAAAATATTAAATGTTTTTTTCCCTGAGTGGGTATCGAATCTTCAACCGTCGTGTTTACAGTGCCTTTAAGCTTAAATACATTATTGTTTACTAATAATTGCAATTATGCAATACCTCTAGCTATATCTTTTCTGTGGTTATTAGTTTAGAAGGAAACCAAAACAATTGTTTTACAGAAAAGCAAGCTCCAAGGTTGCTACGACCCTGGTACACTTATACCACAGTAAAGAATTGTTACAAAAATAGGTAAATGCTATAACTATGATTAGAATCTGACACAATAGAAGCGTACAATGTATAATAAGTACATGCTTATTGTGAAGGAGCTCGGAGTGTCCTATTTCCGTATTACGATATTACCCGGAACTGTTTTGATTTTTTTTTTGTTTCACGCTGTATCCCGCATGTAGCAGGGTAGGCAGAGAGAGCCTAGTGTTAAGACACTTCGCTTCCCATTTCACGTGGAATTCTGGGGGCATCGCGTGTTGAATGGTGGAATTTGAAGCGTTTTGGCTTGATATCACAGCGAAGAAATGCCCTGCGCCACACCTGCCCTGCGCCAGACTGGCGTCGAAATAAAATACTATTTTTATAAAATTGTATATTTTTGAAAATTATTAAAGTGTGTTAAAATTAATTATTGTATTGAATTCTATGTTCTTGAAAAAAACATTGTTTTTATATGATAGCTGTGTGCTTAAAGATGGTATTATCCCCTTGTACACTGTTTGGTAAAAATAATTACCCAATGTAAAGTAGTAAAGGAAAACATTTTCTCGATTTCCCGCGGAAAATGCGTGCAATTAAAATATTATATAATAATTAACGTATGATATGTACCTACCTACTGACCTACCTTTGTTATAAAGAATTTATTTCTCACTTTATTCATTTTTTATAGCAAAATAATATATTATATAATATGAATTAGGCAATTAGTCTCCTTCAATAGCCTGGTTATCAATCCATCCAAATTCTAATCCATGGTCCCAATTTAATTTTTCATGTTTTCGATTGCTTCTAAGTATTACGCGGCATTCATATCTGGCCAATTACCAATTTTTCTATATTCTCTGAGAGGAATCTACGTTTGCCCTGTATCCCCATGCAAGCCAAAGCCCAAGAAGTCGAAAAGGCCGGGTTCTTTAAAACCCGAGACCCTTAAAGATAGAAAGAAGATATTTTATTCAAAAGAAGGGTAAATAAAACATAACTTCCTTTTTGTGTAGAGATCTTAAAAAAGGAGGTGTCTTTATTCGATCGAATATATAAATTATGCTATTATTTGTTTTAATTATTAATTATTGTTCGCGGATAACTTTATCGTTTATAAACGGACTTTGATTATTCTATCTTTATTAGACTTCAAGGATGGTCCCATGATAATGAAACTGGAATCTGACGATGGTATCACAGAGAAATCAAGAGGAGATTGGACTAATACTGTATTGCTAAAAATTGTTTTGAAATTATCCTTCATATATTCATCACCAACATCATCAACAGCCATCTTTTGTCCACTGCTGGACATAGGCCTTCCCCAATTCTCGCCTCCACATTCGATCCTTAGCTCTTCGGACCCATCCGCTTCCCGCCAACCTCTTTATGTCGTCGGCCCATCTGGCAGGGGGTCGTCCCACCGGTCGTTCATATATTACCCTATTCATATAGACATTTGCAGTACAGAGTACTTTGCAGACCTTTTTTAGAAGTTTTAAGAGAAAACAATTCCGCCATCCATTTTTTTGCGTAACTAACCATTTACATCGCACATGCTGGGAAGTCCTAAGGTTCTAAACGACAAAAGGAAACACATTTAATGGGTTATGGAAGTTATGGAGCAATAAATAGCCTACTTTTTATCTTGGAATTCCCGCAAAATATCCCGCAGGATAGTCGGTTAACCGGGGAAAACCACGTATGCCATGCGCGCGTCCTTAGATAGACTAGACATTTTTCTTTATTTTTGCGAGCAATATGGAATAAAATGTCAAAAGATTAAAATTACGATTTGTTAAGTATACAATAACAAATATCGATAACAATATTAAAACCATCTTTTCCTTAATTCACTTAAATAATATTAAATAAAAAAGAAGCGGGCGAAGCCACGCAAGGGCCACTAGTTCTTACAAAAAAACTACCCTCTTCATTTTAAAATTAAAAAATAATAATTTAATATTTCTTTTTCTTACAAATAATAATGTCTGTGTTTAACAATAAATAATTAAGATCCGGATTCCATTTGAAATAACGTAAACATACCCGAGCTTAATGTGAGGAGAACAAGTAATTTAATTATTAAGCAAACTTTAGATATTTACTGACAATACTCTTTCTCAGAATACTGACTACAATTCGACTGTTTGTTTTATAAAAACAAAACAGTATATAATAAATGGGAATTGTTATATGTATTTACATGGTATTCAATTTAAAATTTTTAGGCGTAATAGTGAGGCCAGTCTTGGAGCAGGAGCATAAGCGTTGTGGGTTCGATTCCGGCTCGAGGAAATGAAATATTTAGATTTTCATTTCTTCGCTTGTGTCGAGGCAAAGTGTTAGTTGAGACAAGCAATGCTTCCAGAACTCGCTGGAATCGCAAGCGGAGTGTCTTAACACTAGTCTCTTTACCTACATATTACATGCAGGGTACAGAGTGAAGTTGGAAAAAATATAAAGGCTATTCAAAGCTTAATAAATTACATTTTCACTTATGTATTTGTATAAAATAAGCAATAAATTCAATAATTGAGTACAAGTGTCCATGTATATAACATTTTATCTTATTCGAGAAAATTTTCAAGTTATTATAATGTGTTACATACATATACTATAGTAAACATATGAGAAAGTGAAAATAACAATATCTCTGTGATACTTACAACGCCTACCAATTATCATATATTTTTTCATCTTTTTTATATATAATAAGGGTTGCTTGGCAGAGATCACCTGTATAATGACGTCTTTATACCATATTTTTCTATTTTTCTTTTCGCCCGTTTGCCTTATTTTTTCCATTAAAAAATTATGTTATTAAACTATCACAATTATATATTCTTTTTCAGATTCACCCTACCCTACTTTTTTAAAATATGCCTTAATTTAAATTTTTCCTATAAAATATTATTTTACAAAGCATTTAATTACATTTCAAACTGCTTAAGTACCTATATTTATTTAAATTTAAAACAAGCTGGCTTTAAGCCAGCCTTCACGTCACATACTACAAATATATTTTATAGTATGTATATAAACAGCCATACTAAAGATATTACTTAATAGGTATTAACTGAACAAGCAAGGACGGAGAGCTATCACTAGTCTTAACTATATTTTCCTCAACAAAGAATATAAAATCAATTTAGGTTTATTCTATCTATTTACTATTTCAAATAAACATATTTATTCTTGACAGATAGAAATAAATGTAAGTAATATGTAACTGTGAAATAAATAGAGTGAACACCGTCATGGCGCAGTTGTCTAGATATAGCTGCCTTAAAAATGATTTAAGATTCGCGCCCGCTTGGAAAAATACCTATATAAATAATTAAAATTATTCAGTTAAATTTTCCACGGAGTCCTTACGCCTATGATAAATGTTAATATCGTTTTTACGCATAAACAAATTATATCTAAGCCTGTTATTTTAGAATAATTTAATGGTAGATGACATGGAAAACATGTTTTTAACCGACTTCTGTAAGAAAAGGAGGTTATCTATTCGACTGTATGTTTTTTTTTTTAATTTATAAAGACACCAGATGCTTATTCTTTTTTGATAGTTTCATAATTTGGTAACAACTTTAACCAATAATGTATAAATTTAATAAGTAAGAATTACTAGAGAAAATAAAATAATTTTCTCTAGTAAATACCTGAACCTAGTTAAACATTATTTGTAACATACGAGTATGTTTAAAGTTATTATATTATTATATACTAGAAGCTGATCCTGAACTTTATTTAATCTTAGAAGGAATCTATTATTAAGACACTCTATTTTCTACTTTCTGTCCAAATTCGAGATATTGAATATTGGGCATTGGACATAGTGGAAATCGACTACAAAACTTTATTTAGCTCGATTAGGAAAATTAAAATATTTTCAATATATATGTCCCCGAGTAATGCCCAAAATTAATGCATTATTTATTAATCTTATATGGGTAGAGCTTTAAAGTTATTTGTCAATTGAAACTTAAATTTCCATTTTTTTTTCGGCTTCACTGTATATCCTGTATATTGCTGAGTAGGCAGAGAGAACATAGTGTTTCTCTCCTACTTACTCCTACTTTCCACCGAATTTTTGAGGCATTGCCTGTTAAGTGGCAGAACTCAAATAACTAATAATTAATTTTCCTGAGTGGAAATCGAACTAACAACCTCTCCTGTCTCTACGCCAAGAGAGCCTCAAATAATATGATATTTCTAATTTATTAAACCGGAAACAAGGATCATCGCTATAAGGAAAACATCATCATATGTAGAATGGACACAAAGGATCATTAAGAAAGGAAATAAACCACATCTTCTTAATATAATTTATGAAAATATACAATTGTTTTGTTAACGTGTTTAAAATCTATAAATTATATTAATATTTTTGTTGTGAATTGGATTAGATATGTTTTTCTTAATTATGTAATTTGAGTTTTGCATCTCAAGGGTTTGACTATAACGCGACGGTTGTGGGTTCGATCCCCACTCGAGGAAGTGAAATATTTATTTCCATTTCTTCGCTCTGGAGTCGAGGCAAAGCGCGGCGTTAAATTCTGCAACTCAACATGCAATGCCTCCAGAATTCGGCAGAAAGTGGGGAACGTATTGTCTTAACACTAAGTTTCCTCTGTCTACCCTGCCGTGTGCGGGATACAGCGTGAAGCTGAGTTTTGCATCCTCGAGTGTGCTTGTTTATCGTATCATGAAGATCTCTGATTTTAATTTCATAACTGTATATCTAGTAATATTTATTTCATTGTTTTAAATTAGCTGCAATCTGTTTAACATTTTCAATCAATTTTAATATTATAATGTTACAATTATATACGGTACTTGCCATCTTCTTAAAATGCTGCGGAAAATGTGGAAAGGAGTGTCTTTTCACTGCGCAGCCTACAGTGTGCGGAAAAAATACCCATACGTAAGTTGTTTTAAACATGTATAAAATATGCATCACCCACCAAGCAACTCGTTGTATATGGCGAATGGTGATATGTTACATAAGATAATATAGAACATAATTTATATAATACAATTATGAATACGATAAGTGTAATTGTTAAAATCATCTCGATAATTGAGGCCAGTCGAGGTGCAGGGTGACTGGTTGTGAGTTCAATCCCCACTCGAGCAACTGATTTTTTTTTTTTTTCGTTCTTGAGGTTAATGCTGTTAGCCCTATTGGCCTTTATGGATGGGGAGGCAAGAGGGTACTCTGTCCCTGAAAATATGCAGGCACTGTGTCGCTGCCCGGGGGGGTGTCGATGACGCAAGGGCGCCCCCTGCGGGGTAAACAATATGTTTCCTCCCGGGAACGAACCGGGGACCTTCTGCCAGGCAGATGTGATAACCGCTACACTGAAATATTTATTTATTGTAAACAAAGACTATTATAAAACTGAAATATTTATTTATTGTGTGAGCAACTGAAATATTTATTTCTATATATATTATCATTTCGTCGATATAGTGTTGAATTTCGCTATTCAATAATACCTTCAATATTCAATGGAAAATGGGGAACGGAATCGTAACACTATCACACTAGGTTCCTCCCTATCCTGCTGTGTGCGGGATACAGCGTGATGCTGTTTATTTTTTTTAATCTCAATCGAGAGCAGTAAAGGTAGGACGCGAAGGTATATAGGGGCATGGAGAATGCGCGTTCGCTTAATTGCAAGGCTGTAGTGAGTCCGCGCATGACGGCGCGAAGTGCGCGCGAGTTACGATCGATTATCTTATTTCTAGTGATATATATATATATGTATGGAAAAGACTTTAAAAAAATAACTATTATTATTATTATTTTTGTTGTGTTTTATATTGTGGTGTTTTAACGTTAAAATGTTAACCGGTTGGCAGTTTATTCTTTCTAAATGTAAGTTTTAAGTTAATATCATTATTTTGTTAAATATAGGTAAATTTAAAATTATATTATGTGATCAATGATGTCTTCTTCTTCTTCTTCTAAAAAGATTAAAATATTAGTTTAAGTTTAAATGTTATTGTTATGCTATAGTATTATAAGTGTTGGTGCTAGAACTGCTTCCATTATTCACGCATATTTCCTATAAAGTTGTTTGATAAAACATTACCTTACATGGGTCATAATCAGAAAAGTGGACATTTTCGAATTCGTAACGTAACTGATAAGTAACAATACTGATAATGTTTGTTACGAAACTGATGTTATAAGGCATTATACACAACAAAATAAGAATATTATATGAATAAAACTATTGGTTTTTTTTATTTAATGAGACACAAATTAAAATTTTAAAGATTCAATCGTTGAATTAATAGATTATAAATGTAAGAAAACATAACAAAGTGACAATATTAACTATATAATAACGCTAAGTTCGTAAACGTAAAT
>HE670840.1:3781-35816 GCA_000313835.2 Heliconius melpomene melpomene | reverse complement strand
TCAAGTTTCATTATTATGGTGACGCCAACTATGAAATATAAAACTTAGTATTACAATTTAACGTAAAATGGCATCTTATATAGTAAAGCATTGTTCTCAAACAAAAGATAATAATTTAAAGCATACAAAAGTATTTGAATCATATATTATTGGTAGCGCGATAAGCCTTCTACTGCTTCCTATCTCAATTCCGTTGACCTCTGTTACTGCCGATTTTGAAGATACAATCACTGAATTCAAAATTATATTAAAAATAATTATAAGCTGTATAATTATTTTCTTTTACTTTATGAACTACAAATATAAAATAAAAAATAAATCAAAAAATAAAGCAGCTTCACGCTGTATCCCGCTCATAATAAGATATGCAGAGAGAACTTAGTGTTACCCAGTTTTCACCGAATTCTGGATACATTACGTCTTAAGTGGCGGAACTAAACGCCGTGCTTTGCCTCGTCACCAAAGCGAAAAAATGGAAATATAAATTTAAATAAATATTTAATTTCCTCCAGTGGGTATCGAATCCACAATCAGTGGCGTTTACAGTCACTTTGTGCTCCTGCGCCACGATTGGCCTGAAATATAAAATGGAGTCAATTTTTCTATTACTATATTTTTTTTATGTCAATAGGTCGATGGGTTACATCGCCAACAAACGTAATGGTTAACGGCGATTAACAAATAATAATTTAAAAAAAAAAAACAAGTTGTATAATAGTGCTTTGGGTGTTGTTTTAAGTTGGATTATTTATGTTGAGAAAATGAAATGAAAATTACCTTTTTAAATTACGGGGACAGGGTTTTATTTAAAAAGAAAATATAATATATTTTAGATTTTTGTATTTAATGAAAATTATAAATAAGATTTCAATAAAACATTTTTTTTATATCTGAAAGGCGAAAATTGTATGTTCACATTTTCAGTTGCAACTTTAACAATAATCTTCTTAAAAAATCAGCTTCACGCTGCATCCCGCACACAGCAGGATATGCAGAGGGAATTGGGCAACCAAAGTGTGAAATGGGATGATAATCTTAATAGGGCAACCGAAGTTTGAAATGGGAACGGCGTGTCTTAACACTTGGTTCCCAGGTTCCCTCCGCCATTCCATGTGACGTATAGACTGTGAAGCTAAAAAAAATGATTAAATGTTGCATATTAAAGCCCAGTATAAACATTTTATGATTACGTCAATATGAGCATATCTCATTCAATAGTGATGTTACTTGATGAAATACGTAATAAATAGTAATTACGATATCTTCGATGCAATTCGCAATTGTTTACTCTTTTAAATACCTGGTGGCTACGACTTTTATTAGGAAATTTTGAAATAAATACTTCTAATTTCATATATACTGTGCGGTTTCCAGGTCAGTACGATATGGGTACCTTCAAAATTCGCGTCTTTCTCCACCTCAAAGGTCGTGGGCGGTGGTGATCACCATCAGGTGACCCGAACGCTCGTTTGCCTTGTCCTTTATCCATAAAAAAAAAAATAAGGAGACATAGAATTTGCTTATAACTAATTCTTCTTTTTAAAGTGTCTCTCTAACCAGTGAGGGTCAACTTCGCATACTTAGCCCTGTCCCTGGCCTTATATAATTTTTTGAGTCTTATTTTATTTAGCTTCATGTTCACGCGAGATATCCGCAAATGGCAGGGTAGACAGAAGTAACCTTAGACATTCCGTTCCTATTAATATTCCCCTTTTTGCCGAATTCTCGAAGCATTGCATATTAAGTGGCGGAACTCAACGCAGTTGGTTTGAAAATATTAAATATTTTATTCTTCCAAATGGAAATCGAACCCACAATCGTCGCGCTTACAGTCGCACTGCGCTACGATGGACTACAAGTTATTACAAAATATCTTAACAGAAAAAAAACTTATTTAAAATAATAAATATCAAATAACAATGAAGATTATTATCTTAGTCAATGATTATTCTATAAGGAAATAAATAATCGAACACTATTAGACGCTAAATATAAATGTGAGAGGAATTTCAAATAGATTTAACCTCACCGACTTTTAAAATTAAGGAAGTGTGTTAATATTCGTTTCATTTTATAAACTAAAACTAAACTTCTTGACTGGAATATTAAATATTATATTGCTAGGGGGAAAATTAAGAAGATGACTATATATATGTAATCTTTGTATTTCTTGTATTTTATACGCGGATAGATTTTATTATATCTTAGTTCTTGATAAATGCTTTACTTCTCTTCCGCATACGTTCTCTTCGAAAAGTCATATGACTTTCAAAAAAAGCTCTAGATCTTGGTAGCTTGTTAACGTTTTTTAAGTGTCACACTATATTCCGTATATACCAGGTTAGGTATAGGGAACCTAGTGTTAAGACACTCCGTTCCCCTCCTTCCCTCAATTTTTTCAAGGCATTGCGTGTTAAGTGGCGGAACTCAACGCCGGGCTTCCTTGGTGCCAGCGCGATGAAATGAAAATATTAATAAATAATAATTCATTCTCTCGAGTGGGAATCGAACCATAACCATAACCATAACCTGTCGCGTTTTTTTAATTAATATTTTTTAAACTAATTTTATAATAATATACTAATTATTTTCTCTTTTATTGTTACAGTATTCGTGATACCTCAAAGATGGGTGATGGCGATCATGGGGTTTCTGGCAGTCGCCAACGCGTACACGATGCGCGTTTGTCTAAACATTGCCATCACACAGATGGTGAGACGGCACGCCCCCTCTGTGGGTAACGAGGGAGGTTCCTGTCCGGGGGACCTGGATGAAGTCGTTTCTGATCCTACGGTAAATGTTTTAAAATTTTTTTGGTCATTTAGTTTCATTATTAATAAAATGCAAGCAAGTTTCACCCTAAAGAAATAATATTTTTGTTTAGCATCATGCTGTTTTTGCACATAACAGCTTGGCAGAGGGAATATTAGCTTCTCAGGTTCCCTCTGCCTAATCTGCTATGTGCGGCGTGAACCTAAAAAGAAAACAATAATAAAAACGCAATGAAAAGCAATTGTTACTTGTATCGTGATTCTTGTGGACTTGAGATATTTTAAGGTCCTAGTAAATATATTCATAACATTTCTATGAAACGTTATAAATCGTGTTTTATTCCATAAGCTCTATCTATGAAGCTGTGGAAAAATAGTATAAAGTTTGAAATGTAAATAAATTATGTAAAAATAGATTTACTCATATGAAACATTTTTCCCATATAATAATAGAGAATCTTTATATTAATTTAACAGTGCATTAAGTTCTATTATTTGTGAGAAACCTTCAATATTATTGTTACTATATACTATTTTACTATATCGGATATATATATAGAAAGAAATATTAATAATATCGAAAACAAAATTTTTTTAATACATTATTATAGGAATAGCAGAGACTAATTTAGGAAGCTGTTTGTAGATATTTGTTTTCTAACTTTCT
This sequence comes from Heliconius melpomene melpomene, assembly GCA_000313835.2. NCBI lineage: Eukaryota > Metazoa > Arthropoda > Insecta > Lepidoptera > Nymphalidae > Heliconius > Heliconius melpomene. The sequence continues at coordinate 32,378 of HE670840.1, read as the reverse complement.
CAAACTTTATGTCTAGGGCATTGGGATATGAAATTGAATTTTTTTATGGAAATCAACTTTATTTACCATCGTTAATTTATGTAACCAAACCGAAAAAACTATAAAAAATATTTTTTTTATATAAGAGAATAATAAGTGAACCATCTCTCTCTGTAAAATATATTTCACAACTCCGCTTAACTTAAATAACTAAAATGAATAGATATTTTATTAGTACATTTTCCTCAGAAATACTTATTTAAATATACAGTATATATTTTGCCTCATATAAACCAGTGTTTCGAAAGTGGAAGCCGCAAACTAACCTTGACCAACAAAGCTGTGACTAATGCTCAGTGAATAACCGAAACGAACATCTGACTATTGCAAATTCGATCTTCGATAACCAAATAGCTCAAATTAATATTAAATAACACGCTGTATCCCTCAAACAGCGGGATAGGCAGAGGGAACCTAATGTACACTCTTTACACCACTTTCCGCCGAATTCCGGGCCCACTGAGTGGCGAAACTCAACGCCACGCTTTGCCTCTACGCCAGAACGAATAAATGAAAATATTAATTTAGATAAATATTTTATTTCTTCGAGTGGGCATCGAACCTACAACCATCACGTTACATGCGCCCTGCGCCATGACGGTTTCGACCGACTCAAATCGTTTGTGGAACAAATCCATGCAACTAATTAAAATAAATCTTTCACGGTCCTAATTTACTTTTTAAATTAAAAATCTAATAGCCATTGATTTTGGACGCTAGTTTTAACTATATATCTATTAAAAATGTGAGAATTGAAATGTTACTTAATTAATTTGACTTTTTGCAAGAAGTCACTATTTTTAATTAAAATCAGGTTTGTAATATAAATAGTAAGTGATCGTATATCCTACAGCCTTGCTGCTTCGTGCGAAATTAAAAGGTAGCTTAATTAAAACTAATTTTATGGTGCAAGCGGATGTACATATCTATATCTAGGTTATGTAGGTATCTTGTGTATTTTATGTTTTTTTTAGCTTCACGCTATATCCCGCACATGGCAGGGTAGGCAGAGGGAACCTGGGAATCTAGTGTTGAGATTGTTAGTTCCCAGTAAATAAGTTGAGTGGCGGTACTCAACTAGAATGAAGAAAATAGAAATATCAAATACTTAATTGCCTCGAGTGGGAATCGAACCCCAACCTGTTTCAATTTGCATAATAACGGAATCATTTCTTGAGTTTTTTTACTATTTTTTAGATGATATTACTTTAGTTATTTTTCTTATGATTATTTAACGTTCCAAAAACAATAACATAAGCAATTGTTAAGAGCATTAGAAAAATTAATTATATTTTTAATGACAATTCTAAACGATTTATTTCAATTTTGTAGAAAAATTTTAACGAAATATTTAATTACAAGCTAATTTTCGAGTTTCATCCAAGTTAGATATGAGTAAATAGTGAGAAGCAATTGTTTTTACAATAAACATTAATTTGATTTAATTTGATACTTTGTGAAATTGACTAATAAAATGTATAATTTATGTAAGTATGTAGAGGTTAATAAAATAATAACCTTACTTAATGCATTTTTTAGCTTCACGCTGTATCCCGCACTAAGCAGGGTAGACTGGGGGAAACTAGTGTTAAGACACTCCGTTCCCTATTTTCCGCCAGATTCTGGAGAAATTACCTACGTGTTAAGTAACGTAACTTAACGCCGCGCCTTGGCTCGACACCAGAGCGAAGAAACAAAAATATTAAATATTTCACTTCTTCGAGTCCAAACCCACAACCTGTCACGTTTACTCACGCGCTTCCTAATAAAATAATAATTGTATTTAATTCAAGAACTTGTATTCGCTACAGGAAATAAGCGGGTACAATTGGGATGAAGAAACCCAGGGTATCATCCTCAGTGCCTTCTACTATGGTTACATCATCACCCACTTGCCTGGTGGAATGCTTGCTGAACGATTTGGAGGGAAGTACTGCCTCGGCTTTGGGGTCTTGAGTACAGCTGTTTTTACACTGTTCACACCCTGGGCTGTGAGTGCTGGTGGTGCTACAGGACTTATCGTTTTACGAGTTTTGGAAGGGCTTGGAGAGGTAAATATTATTTTAGTATTATTTGTTTATTTATGGCTGTAGCTTGTAACCGGTTATCGTATATTCTTATTTTTTTTATCAGCTTCACGCTGTATCCTGCACACAGTAGGATAGGCAGAGGGAATCTAGTGTTCAAACACACTGTTCCCCATTTTCCACCGTATTCTGCAAGCATTGTGTGTTGAGAGGCGGAACTCGCCGTCGCGCTTTTACCTCGACACCAGAACGAAGAAATGAAAATATTTTAAATATTAAGTATATATTTCATTTTCTAAAGTGGGGATCGACCCCACAACCAGTCGCGTTTACTTCGCCACGACTGGCGAACTTTATACTTATTTGATTTTTCACAACATATTATACTTTTAAATGTTACAGCATATTAAGATTTCGTTGTATTTGCAGGGCACAACATTCCCGGCTTTAAACGCCATGTTGGCGCGATGGGCACCCGTCTCCGAAAGAGGAAGAATGGGTTCATTAGTATTCGGGGGAGCCCAAATTGGGAACATTGCTGGAACCTATTTTTCAGGTTTGGTGATTAAGGAGACCGGCGAGTGGCAATCAGTATTCTATCTTTTTGGCAGCATCGGCATACTCTGGTTCATTTTATGGGTAAGTCGCAAACTACCCATATAGGTAGATATATCATATTTATACCTCTAAGCTTCCTTAATAGTTAATTATTTATATAACAATAATAAAAAATAAAATAAAAATAAGACGTATTAATACTAAGTAAAAGTTAAAAATAATAATTACTTGACTAGTCTTCATAATTGCATTATCATTCACAATTTAGCTAAATATAAAATTTTGACTTACTTTTACTTTCTTTCATCTAAATGTTATATAATCTAATGTACCTATTTAATATGAGATTTGCATTGCCGAATATTTCTTCAATAGTATTTTTTTCAGCTTTAGGGTATTACGCAAGTAGTAGCTGGTATTAGGACCCTCCGCTCATCACTTTCCGTGTTGAGTGGCGGAATTCAACGCCGTATTTTACGCCTCGACACCAGAGCAAAGAAAGGAAAATATTAAATATTTCATTTCATCGAGTGGAAATCGAACCCACTACCTGTCGCGTTGACAGTCACACGCTTTAACAAAAAAAGAAAAAAAGTTAAGCTAACTTCTTATTTCAGGCACTTCTATGCTACAATGATCCTGAGTCACATCCCTACATTTCGGACAAAGAAAAGAAATATCTCGAAGAGGCTTTAGGCAGGCATCAGAACAGCCAGCCATCGGCCATACCCTGGAAAGCTATCGTAATGTCTGTTCCACTATGGGCACTGGTTTGCGCACAGGTACTTATTTTTACTTAACCTTTAGATTACTGTATACTAATTTTAACTTCACGCTGTTTCCCGCATGGTAGGGTAGGCAGAGGGAACCCAGTGTTTAGCTGGAAGCTAAATGTCGTGCTTTGTCTTGTTACCAGAGCGAAGCGAATCGAAGCTAAATCGTCGCGTTTAGAGACACGCTTATGCTATTGCGCTAAGAGAGCCTCTTTTAACCTTAGTTCGGCATTTAGTAACTTACTCTAATTAAATATTTAAAAAATCATTTTTGACTATTTAATTAGAGTAAGTGAGAAAGCTCTCAAGCTCTTCGGTTTTTGTAACATTCTATCTCCGATTTTATCTTGACGATCTTAACGTAACAGAATAATTTTCTCGATAAACGGACTACAAATAAATAAACTTTAACTCTATAATTTTAGTATACAATTTTTCAAATTTCACAAATTTTAATAGATAAAAGATGGTAAAAAGATACCTACTATATATTTAAAACTTACCTAACGAAAAGCAACTAATGAAAGATAGAGCAACACCAGGTACACGTGTGTCCCACGCCCCAATAGAGTCCTTGGAATGTTATTCACTTACCCAACAATGCAATGATCGATGCTAAACTAGATAAGGAAATTCGATTTCCATTTTTTATTCATTTTGTTCGCTGAGCCGTGAACTCTGTAAATAAATTACGCCTCTTGAATTAACGGACCTCGTACAAATCAATATTACATCTATTTTTAGTTGAAATTCCTTGAATAAATTCAATTAATTTCAAATGCTAGTATAATAGCATCTGTTGTATTTGATAAAGGTAGTAAGTAGAGTTTGCCGTGAACACATGAAATCAACACGCAATGCTTGGTAAATTCTTATTGGGTTCTTCAGCATACCTGCTAAATGCTCAATATAGGGTGTAGAGAAAGAGAAATGGAACATACAAAACAAGTCTTAATCATTGTGTAAGAAGCAATTTATTGTTTTTGTTTCAGATCGGCCACGACTATGGATACTTCACAATGGTAACAGACCTTCCAAAATACATGACTGGGGTACTAAAATTCGACATCCACCGCACCGGGACCCTCGCTGCCCTCCCGTACGTTGTCATGTGGATCAGCTCTATCGTATTTGGGTGGATGTGCGACAAAATTGTCAAGAGGAACTGGCTGACAGTTACTAATGCTAGGAAGACTTTTACTACTATAGGTAAAATATTTTTTGAACTTTATCTTTTTCGGTATAAAAGTGAGAAGAGGTAATCAATTGTTAAGACACTCCATTTTCTGAATCGGAAATATTGTGTGTTGTACTTAACAGCGCCTTTAGTCATAATAAAATTACGAAATAAAAGTAATTATTGTATTATTAGTAAAGCATTATCTATTAATAATTTGCTTTAAGACCTCGGCAGGATTTCTTCTCCTGTGTTTTAGAATAGGTTTAACAATAGCATCGTGTCTTTTCATCATAGAACACATATTATCATTTTTTACTTAAATTCCTTCTACCTCTAAAATTCAAAAGTTTTTAACGACAAAAGCTCAAACAATTCATTTTAAGTTTAGATTAATAAATTTAGGGTATATTATAATACTTCTAGAAAGTATTAAATTACTATTTAATTGCAAACTCTTAAGGAAAACGTCACTAAAATATAGGTATGTGCTTTTTATGCATTATAAAACCTCGGCATATTGGATTTCTCAATGGGATTGCATTTCGACAGCTTAATGTATTGCAAGAGTTTTGGTGCCAAGTTCAATGGAACTATAGCGGGTCAATATTAAGGTCGAGTCTTTTTGTTTTATCAATGACGAGAGTCACATTCTAATAATAGAAGTTTAGGATGGTCTTAAAGGTTTAGGTTTTTTAGTATGTTAAAAATTATGGTACTAAATCTTATCTTAATGACATAACATTTGAATATCCACATCACCGTTGTCAGATTTTAATCAGGGAAAATTACATGTTAAGTAAAAAATTGTAATTTTTTCGCCAAAAATCTATTTATTTATTTATAAAACATTTTTAATGGAAAAACATCAAAAATGTTTTGGTTTACCCTTTAAGGCAGATAAGTTTTCAACGTGGTTATACATAAGTACTATTTAATTGTTAGTAACTAATAAGAAATAAAATAATAAAAAAAAAAAACTCACAACGTGAGAAAATAATCTATGAAAAGTGGGACTAAGTCCGATCCCGATTGGGATATTCAATTTTGAACTAAAAATCGGGAAAATCTACATCAGGATCGATTCAGAAAAAGATAATTTCAATAATTAACCATTTTTCTTATTTATTTCACAAATAAAAATATATTTCCGGTTAGCTTACAATGTAATTAGGATTAAGCAATACCCAAGTACTAGAACAATCAGCTCTAACACATACTTAAGATCCGTGAGGCTACGAAGAATACTAATGATGAAGTTGAGAAAGCGTGTCAGAACACTTTAGCTGGTATTGTGATGTGTTCCGGCAGATCGAGCTGATTGGCACCGCAAGGTCGATAATTATAATGCACGTTAGTCGCTGGCAAAAGTGAAATGTTTGGTTTTGTAAGACATCTATAGTATATACAATATGGAATGGTCTTTGAAATATTGTAGACTATAAGATTAGGAACCGACTCTTGTTGAGAAACTTTTGTCGGATATTCTTTTGACAAAAGTTTTTTTTAGAGAGTGCCTGACTTTATTCACTAGTAACTATGGTGAGGTTGAATTGAGTTTTTAAGCTTGCAGCAATAAAATATAATATTTTATAACATAATACGATGAAAGAAATAAAAGTAAGAAAAAGTTACACTTAACGTTTAACGAAATAGTCAAAAGCTCATTGTTCTCCATTCTTCGCCGAATTCACGGAATTCGCGGAACTCAACGCCGAAGCGATGAAGATATTCAATATTTGACTTTCTCCAGTGGAAATCGAACCCACAACCTCTACCATTTGATACAACCTCTAAGACTTGTATCAGCTTGTAATTTATATCAAAAAATATTTTTTAATTCAATTACAGCTTCCGTCGGCCCCGGAATTTGTATGATCTTGGCCTCGTACTCAGGATGTAACACTGACGCAGTCGTCATACTGTTCACTGCTTCTATGGGACTTATGGGAGCCTTTTACCCTGGCATGAAGGTGAACGCTTTGGACCTGAGCAGCAACTACGCTGGCACTATAATGGCGATTGTGAACGGCATAGGAGCTATTACAGGCATTATTGCTCCATTTTTGGTTGGATTATTGACACCTGATGTAAGTTGGACTTTTTTATTTTATTAATTAAGTATACAAAGATTTTACTTGATAAATACTTAGAAAAAAATTGCTTCTAAAGGTACCCTCACACAAAAGGGTTGGCAAGGGGAACCTAATAAGACACTCCGTTTCCCGCCAAATTTTTCGAGACCACTGATCGAACCCACAACCGTCGCGCAGAACGCAGAGAAAATAACTATTAAATTTATATTATTTTTCATTTCAGAGCACATTAACCCAGTGGAGATTAGTGTTCTGGATTACCTTAGCAGTTTTCATTGTAACGAACTTAGTGTTCGTGGCGTGGGCATCTGGTGACGAGCAATGGTGGAATTCTGTTTCACAAGACCAAAAACAACAGGAAGTTGAAGCCGCCACAAATCAATCAGCTAGCAATGCAGTAAATAGTGAAGCCAAGTTGTAACCAAATAAACATATTATGTCAATCCGTAACCATATACGGTTAACAGGGTTGGTAGATGGACAATTTTGAATATTCGATTTAAAATCGATTTAAAGTGCTCCTATACTGCACTTCGATCGCAAAACAATCAGTTGATTGTAAAACTTCTAACGTTTATCTGAAGCATCAAAAGAAAAGGCTGTCTTATTATCAGTATGTAGATTATTTATAGTATTAAATATTAAATTGTGCTAAAATGTCATTGTTATACTCAAGAATTACTGAATTCGGCTCCACAGAATGGTTTGGTACTTAGCAATTTACTTAACAAATAGTATGCAAAGTATTTTCTCTGGTATCTAAAAGTACAAAAGCCATATTGAAATATTGGCGATTTATTGAATTCAGCCAGTGCTATGTGATAATATTAGTATATTATGTACCTAATATCGATATTGGACATAATCGTAGTAATTATTCGTAGCTACATATCATGTTTTAGGTTAAGAGTGATTTATCGAATAAGGAAGTCATGTACCGTTAACAAGGTAAAATGTTATTTATATAATAGAATTGTATTATATCTTTCGAGAACTTTATATTACGTATTTCAAAGTATGAATGTAAGTGTATAGTATGTATGTGCGTTGTGAAACTTTTATGTAATATGATTACTAGGCCACATAATGTAATCGAAATCTTATTATTGAATTAACCTAAAAAAGAGTCGAAATCTTATGTAAAACAACTGTAGAACATATCCTGTTTACTCTTTTTTTTATTTATTCATATTATGAGTACAACTCTAATAGCAAAAAAAAATTTTGTTTTTTTTTTACAAAAAATCGATATAATTGAATCGATTATGTAAGCTGTTTGATCTAAATAGTTTAGTTAATGATAGATTTCGATTTAAAAAAATATAATAAAAAAATAATTCTAAGACTAAACAGGAATCAAAAGATAAATTTGGTGAGTACAAAAATGTCTTAAAATATATAGGTATATTAAAACGTTCAGTAAATATATTTTTAATATAAGACCGTAAAATTTAATAATTAAACCCAGCTTGCTGGAAAATGTTAAATGAAGTTTATATTTCATAAACGAAATAAATCGCAGGCGAAGTTACAATATTAGCATTTTTTGCCGTTTTTAAATGTACAAAATATACTAACAAACAAATGATTTGAGACTAATCAAAACAATTGTCGAGTTGTTCAAATTAGGAATAAGTAAATGAATGTATTTATTTATTTAAACCATTTAAATAAAAACGCGTCTTGTTCACTAAGAATTTTATTGTTAAAAATTGAAGGGCTGTGAACAATTTGTAACTAAATCTTAATTCGTATCCTATGTAGAGCAAAGTTTTATTACCTTTTAAAGTTATTTTTTCTACTAAATTTTACAGATAACATTAACTTTTGTGTTTCAAAATCCTAATAAAATATAAAAATAGTATACATTTTTTACGCCAAAAATTTATGATAAAAAAAGTGATTTTCTATACAAATCTTTGTTCTAGAAGGATCGATGTTTGGTATTTATGTTGGTGTTCATTTGTGCCATGCAATAGATCTGTATGTGGTATGATAATTATATTATAACAATTAACTATAATTATGAATCTGACGTGCAAACTATTTATGTGTATCATATCTGAGATATTAGGTTACTTTTATACGATAACATAATTTTAATTATTGCTATTGTTGTTTAATAAAAAAACAAATAAGATATGGTGTTTTCTTTCAAACAGAATTCATATATTTAATGAATATATTTTTATTTCATAAAAAACCTTAAAAATGAAAAATATACAACATTAAAAATATATTTATTAAAAAATTTCAAATTTCGCTTTGCAACATAGTGATAAATATTAATGAAATTGAACTAAGAATAACAATATAAATATTAATAATTCTTATAAATTAATAATTATAATAAATGCGTAGAAAATATTCTAGCTTAAAAAAATAAAGGAAAAAACCATTGCCAAATAAATTAATATATTTTTTTAACGTCATAACACCAATTTAAATATAAAATTTTATTATTTCTATTTGTAATAAATACCTTATATTATTATGAATAATTTATATTACTATGGATAATTCATATTAATTGAATATAAAACTACTTTTAAGGAGGTGGTGTTTATATCAAATACCACGCACGCGAGCACTACTCATTCCTGAATGTATATAAGTGAGGGAGGTAGATAGCTATATATAAATTGCTAAACGGAAGAAAAGACGGATTGAACCACTATATTACATATTATTTTTTCTCGCACATATCAGAGTAGGCAGAGGGAGCCTGGGAACTCACTGTTGAGACACTTACTTACCCGTTAAGACACCTTTATTCCCCACTTTCCGTTGATTTTTTAAGACATTGCATGTCGACTGGCGGAAATCAACGCTAACCTTTCCCTCGTTACCAGAACAGGAAATGGAAAAATAAATTATTTCATTTCCCTGAACCTACAATAGTACGGTACAGAAACGACGGCCTCACGGATTTTTGGACAATGGGTTTCATCTTCATAATAAATATCATTGTCACAAAAACAATGCACAATGCCTCATGCAAAATTAGGCAGAAAGCGGGGAACAGAGTGCTATAACATTAGATTTTTTCTGACTATCCTCCTAAAAAAATATTATAGTAAAGCCATATGTGTAAAAAATACAATACGGTCGACGAGTCGTGCCCGCCTTGACGCCGTCGATGGCTGCACAAATTTGATTTTATTCTGTTATTTTCAGTATTTTCCCGAGTGTGCAATGAGCAAAAGTTTAGAAAACTTAACCACGGCTTGTCAGTCGTATTGTATAGTATGAGTTAGATATTAATAAAGTTTCAAAGAAAATATATCTTTAGCCGTTACGAAAGAGAAGCTTTATTTCCACCTTCATGTTGTTAAGAAATGGTACAGTTGTTTTGTTATATAAAGTTAATATTTTAGCTGTTATTATTATGGAATTAAACATCAGAATAATTATTTTAACTGTTTCAAAAACTCTGCTTGCCGCAAATAACAGTAATACTTGTACCATACTCCAACAACCAAACAAAAAAATCACATCAAATGCTCAAAGCGTGGCATTGCTGGGGCTGCCGCGGTACTGTAGCGCCTCGAGTATGTTCGCGCACGCAGGGGTCGACAGTTTCCCGGCCATTCTCCGCAAGAAAGCTAGCTCTCTTTTAAGGCGAGTGCGCGGCAGCCGCAACAGTGTCCTGAAGGCTATCGCCGACAGCGGGGACTGTCCGCTGATCCGGCACATGTGTGACATTACAATGTCACTATTAGTTATTAAGTACTAACACTATATATTAAGTTTTATTGTATTATTACTAACATATATGGATCATGTGTTGTCCGAACAATAAACATTTTTATTTTATTTATTTTTTAACGAATTTAAACGCCGCCTCCTTCGAAACTTCAGAACAACTCCATAACGGACGAGGGCGACGACGCCTCGCTCAGGTCAGTCCTTTGATTCAATATGCGGAGAGCTTGAAACGGTAGAATGTTCTCGACGTGCAGAGTTGATAGTTGTTCTATACTTTCGTTGCTTTCTTTTGATAGTTGGGAGCGAAGGCGTCGGGCGTCTTCGTAGTCCATGTTGAGAAGTTTGCAGGCTTCCAGTAGTCTGTAAAAATGTTACAACTTACAAATGTTTTGATAAACGATCTTGCCATAAACCCGGATTTCTTTCTGCAAAGTGTTTGAAATGTTTTATTTTTTAGTTTTAGTTTTTTAGTATTAATTTTATTATATTTTTTCAGCTTTACGCTGTACCCGACACCTATTAGAGGAACCTAGAAACCTAGTGTTAAGACACTAGATTTGTAAATATATTGAAAGTTATAGAGCACTTAAATTTATAGTAATAGTTAATACTATTGATTTATTAAAATAAAATTCACCGATGACGTCCTCGTGACGTAGGGCGTCAGCGTCTAACGTTTCATTGAGTTCCGCCACACAACATCCAATGTCTCTCTCTCTCTCATCTAACGTAAAATTGTGGTACGAAATATCTTAATAAATACTAGGTACCCTCTTCCTACCCTAAAATAATTATATTAAATATATTCATAAAAACTTACTTAGGTAATTGATTCAATTGCGACGCCACTTTGTTGGGAGGCGCAAACGCCGGCACGAGGTTCCTTTTCACGTCGTACGTGAACTGTATCGTGCCGCCCGTGTTGAACCAACTCTCTAGTACCACCTCCTGGTAGACAAGAAAATATTATTGAATCAATAGTAACGATAGTAGCGACTATAAACGCGAAAGGTTGTGGATTCGATTCTCAGTGAAGGAAATAAAATATTTAATATTTTTCCTGGTAACGACACCAGAACGAAGAAATTAAAATATAAATTTAAATAAACACTTCATATCGACGAATGATGATTAATATATCAATATTAATCATTATATTGTTTATTATCAATTATATTGTTTTGTTTTTGTTAGGTTTGTTAACCTCGAACAAGTAGTCGTCCACGCTGGCGGCCACGTTAGCGCGCAGGGGCCCCGCCAGGCGCGGTGCGAGCGCGGCGCTGCACACGCGCACTCGAGCACACAGCGCCGACAGCGGGCCGCATAGCGCCGGCGACACCGACAGCGCCAGCTCCTCCATCGTCAGCATGGAGTGCCATCTGTAATTTATGATGAGGCCAATGAGGGAATATTGTTCTTTTTTTTCAGTTTTACACTGTATGAATACAGCGGGGAAGGTAAAGGGAACTTAGAATTAGGACACTCCATTCTATTCTATTATTGATATTTCATATCCCTGAGTGGTAATCAAGCCCACCCCAGTTGCGCTCTTGTGCCATCGGGTCACAACAGACCTTTTTACATTAAAAATTCTTTATATAGTTATTGAAGATTCAATGTATAAAATCATTAATAACATCTTTTGATAGACTCTTAGGTACAATGCAACAAAGTGATCCTATAAGGGGGTCTTGATAGACGTAGGAACGAGCAACAAAGTGATCCTATAAGGGTCCCGTTTTTCCTGACTGACTGAATGATATACTTATTCATTAGAAGATTTATCGACCAATCGATCAATAGACCGGTCGACCAAAAAATTTACCAACTGTTCAGCTGCAATAACACCCTTATCGGATAAGTATCTGCAACTAGTAGAATTGTCCAAATATCAAATCCCCAACAACCAATTGAAACATAAATACTCACTTCTGCTTCTTATAGTCCCTTATACTGGCTTTGAACTCCAACATGATATGGACCGCGAGAGCCGCTACGCCCTCGTCCCGAAGGTGTCCGAGCAGCGCGGGCGCGTCCGCAAACACGCCGCCGTCCTCTACGGGCTCGTCCGAGAGCGGCTCCGCGACCGCTAGGTTGGCTATTGGTGATGTCTGGGAATGGATGGGGAATTGTATTTATTATTGATGGAGTATTTACACGATTGAAAATAAAAATGTCAAAGTTACAAAGGACCAATGAAGCGGACATACATTCGTATATATATGCTAAAACTTTCTATTTGCGCTTTGCCGCAGTCAGCTACACGCTGTATCACGCACACAGCAGGGTAGGCAGAGAGAACCTAGTGTTAAGACACTCCATTCCCCACTTACCGCCAAATACTGGAGGCATTGCGTGTTGAATGGCAGAACTTACCGCCGCACTTTGCCTCGACACCAGAGCATAGAAATTAAAATATTTCAGTTCCTCGTGTGCCGATCGTATCCACAACCGTCGCGTTACAGTCACATCCTTATGCCGCTTCATATGTAGGAAGCAATACTATATATATTTATTTATTTGTAACTATCAGTATTGTACATATTTCGATGTTTAAACTTTTAATTTTGATTTACGTATAATTAACATTTTACTATTTAATACTAAAATACACTTACAATATCAATATCATATTGACTGGATTCCAGGAATGAGTTTCTCCTGATCATTTCGCTCAAAGCCAGTTTCTTAGCACTGACCTCCACTTCATTTAGAGACATACTTTCATCCACTTCTTCGCCTGAAATATTTCTAACTTTAAAATTACGACAATTAATATAATCAATTACGGTTATGGGTTCGATTTCCACTTGGGAGCCGGAATTATTTAAGATTTTCTTGTTGTGGTAACAAGACAAATCGCGGCGTTAAATTCTGCCACTCAACACACAATACCTCGAAAACTCGGCGAAAATTGCGGGGAACGGAGTGTCCTAACATTAGATTCCCTCTGCGGTCTTGCATATACAGCTATACACGGCATACAGCATGAAATGTCATATACTAAATATTTTACAACAAAGAGAACTATCATTTACTTTTTAAGTAATAAGTCAAGATATCTACCATCTTTATATGTTTGCTTAGTAGTATCTTCGTCGCTGTCCTCTTCATCATCATCAGTGTCAGAGCTGGTTGAGGATATGCTCTCTTCATCTCTGTGCTGCTGCTGGGTGAAGTGTTGGAACTGACGTCTGTAGTAGTGCAGTTGTAGGTAGTGCTATGAACAGAATATTGTGAACCTTTATATATATTCTTTTAATTCACGCTAATTTAGAAAAAACCCAGTCCCACACTTGTGGAATTCGACGCCGCGTTATGCCTTCTTATCAAATCGAAGAAATAGATAAACTAATAAATATTAATACATTCCCCTGAGTGGCAATCGAACCTACAACCGTCGCGTTTACCGTTACACGCTTGTGTCACACAACGACCAACGGGTCAATAAATAAACAACTAATATTTATTACAATTTACAAATTCTCATACGACACGTATTTTATAGCCATATTTTATTTTGGATCATACCAACATAATTTGATATTATATATCAATAATGTCTTCTCATACAAAAACTCACCAATGAGTGCGCCCATTGCAGTAACACGGTCATAGTATGGTGTGCGGCGTTTATCACCGCTACCAGCGGATGCGGTCCGGAAACTAGGAAGCACTCCGGCTTGAGGTTGGCCGCGGCCGCGTTGAGCAGCTGTGTGAGACGTATCCGCCACTCCTCTATTAGTTCTAGCTGTAGCTCCAGAAATTGTAGCCTGTTGACGTAATAAGATTTAAGGTTCCCGCTATATCCCGCACCTAGCGGGACAAGCAGAGGGAACCTAGAGTTAAGATACTTTGTTCCTCATTTCTTGCCTTGTTACCTGAAATAAGTGATTCCCCGAGTAGGAATCGAACTCATAAAATTCGTGCTTACAGTCACTCCCTTGTGCCGATATACATACTGAACAATCATAAACTCAATACACACCTATGTCCAGGCTGCGGCAGCATAGCATATCTTTCTTCAATGGTTTTTAACAATGCTATAAACCAGTCAGCACCTCTAGGGACCCATAATACGGAACCTATCGCTGAACCCACACCCTCCGCCACCGCTTCTATCCACTGTTCGTTGTCCAGCGTTTCATCCATTTTTGCTAGTGCATCTGAAATGTCAAATAAATTTTATTTTGTTTATATATTTTTGGTTGCCGGTTTTATTCAATATGGCAAGAAAAGGTGTTTCTTTTTATAAAAGAAACTCTTAACTCGGATAGATCCGACTTCTGCAGCGTCCAAATTGTTGGGTTTACGAAAGATATACGCGATTACTGATTAAACATGAAAAATAATGAGGGCATGAAATATTTAATATTTTCACCTTACTTGCTCTGGCGTCAAGGTAAAGCGCATCGTTAAGTTACGCCTCTCAACACGCAATGCCTTCAGAAAGGAAATCCGGCAGAAAGTGAGAAACCGAAGTGTCTTAATGAGTATGGAGTGTCTTAACACTAAGAAAAAGTAGCAAAAATAACTTACATTTCTTCTCAACAGCCAGCCACCTTACGAAAGTCTCCGCCTTAGTCAACACAGATAGAACACTATTCACTTCAGTATCGGTAGTCGTAGTTAATTCCTTATGAAAACCTAATGTTTCATCGACGGCGTGAGCGAATGCCGCGTCCACGTCTATTATCTCCCCTTTGGATCCTTGACTGTGATATATTGCTAATACTGTGTGTAATCTCTCCGCGGCTAGTGCTATTAAGCCTATGTTAAATTCTTCCTAAAAATAATAAGTTATTTTTTCTCAGTTTCACTCTGAATCCTGCATGTAGCAGTGTAGACAGAGGGAGCTTAGTGTTAAGATACTCCTTTCTCCATATTACGTGTTAAGTGGCGAAATTCAATGCCCATTCTTACCAGAGTGACCAAAGGATTGATTTCAAATTTCATAAAAATTGGTACTGGTTTAAAAATTTCTCCATACAAACTTTCTACCTCTATTTCACCCCTTCAGGGATAAAATTTTTCAAAATCCCTTCTTAGGGAGTGGTTCACATAAAAAAACATCTGTCCAAACTCCACATTTCTACCATCATCAGTTACGGCTGTATGTGTCTATACTTCAGTCAGTGGGAACTCCTCTTTTTTATATATAGATTAATTAAACACCGAAATTAATTAAATTAAATGACTTAGTCATCAAGAGTAATTTCTAAATAATGTACAAAAAAAACCACTAAAACTATAACCTACCACAGTATTGATATGATTCAAATCTAATTTTTCAGCTATAGGTTGTACATGATTCTTAACAAAGTGTTGATGTAACTTTATCCAAGTTAGAGTTTGAGTTAGAAACCATTCTGGTCTGTCGATGCGAGCAGTTTGTCTAGATCCCGTGAAATGGAATGTGAATCGTTTTTTTAATGGCCTTAATAGTATTTTTACTGGTAGACATGGGTTTTGTTCTGAAATTAAAGAATATATGAATTATTATTATTTTAAATGAAGTACCCACCATAATTGTAATCATATATGAAAAATATTTCATATAATAAATGATGTATAATTGTATATACCTTGTGCAAAATCACCAGAAACAGTTTCAGATATAATATCCCTCGGTTCTTGTATAAGAAACAGATATCTTGTCAGGTTTGTAAATTTATTCATAATTTCCTTTGGTGGAGGTGAATTTTCAGCAGCTGAACCAAACGGCCAGTTAAGAAGTTTTAGAACTTCCTCATAATGTCTAAAAAATTTATATGACAAAATGAAATATACTTATTGTAAACACAAAGGAAAAATGTTTCTTTCTATAGAAAATTATTATATATGTATGTATTAAAAATATATGAATTAAAAGTGGATCCATAAGTTACAGTTAATATCAACATTTATCAACAGCTGTTTTATAAGAGGCGAAATGAGACTTTGAAGAACTCTATGTAATGTTAAACTTTTCTCTGCCAAAATAGGCAACAGGTTGAGTTTCTTATAGAAAATCTTAAGTTAGAATAATGATTTTATGATGTAAAAAAATAGTGACATCTTAAGTAAAAATAAGGTAAATAAATAAGGCTTATAATTTAATAATTGTTATAAAATACAGATATCTTACCTTGTAAGGTTTTCCTTTAGAATATTATGCCAGTAATGTGTATACTCTTTTATATATGCACCTCTGTGGCCCTTTTGGTTATTGTTACACATTTCTTTCAATTCTGAATATAAAGCTACAAGTTGTTCATCCTCTTTGCATTGTTTCATTTGATTACTATAAATAAATGTTTATTATTTACCTCATAAAATTGTTAATTTACAAACAAAGGGGCAGAAGCGTATCTACTGTAACACAATGATAATGGGTACAATTCTCACTTGGGAAAATGAATTGTTATTTATTAATATTTTCATTTATTTTGCTCTAGGACCAAGACAAAAGCGCAAAGTTGAGTTTTGCCACTCAACATGCCCTGGCTCACAACTTTAGCAGAAAGTGAGGAACAAAATGTCTTAACAACATGTTCCCTCTGTCTACTCTATATTATATACAGTATGAAGTTGAAGAATAAAACATATATTTTTAACATAACAATACAAGCAAAAAATTACTTTCTATATATCCTAGAAATAAAAACATGAATGTTCTGAATATAAATAGGAATTTGATACTAACCTTAATTCTTCGACTTTAGCATATGATTGAAAATATGCAAGAATTTCTTCAAGTCTATGAATAGCTGAAAACCTTTTGTCAAGTTCTGTCATCAGTGGTTGGGTTTTTGTAAAAAAACTATCAACTTTTTTTACCAACACATCCATTTTTTCTCTAATTGCATCAATCTGTTTGGAATTTCGTTCAGCTTTCTTAATAGCTGATGATAATTTTGTTGGAACTTCATCACTAACAGCATGTAACTGAAATTTTATATTCATATCTTAAGCTGATAATAATTAGAAAAAAAAATATTTAAATAAACCAACTTCGTACTTACACTATTTTCAAGTTGCGTTCTTTTAATTAATAATTCATTTTCAATTTCGTAAGCGTTCACCAAATTATTTATATCCGAACCAATTCTAATATTCAGGTTGTTTATTATATCTCTTCTAATTTCATCTTTTAAGCTTGGTTTTACTTTTACATATGTTCTAACAGCACCTGTAAATTTTAATGAATATTTACGATAATTAATTTTCTTTTTATCGTATGACATACTGTGAAGTAAATTTTAAGTAATTATTGCATCAGTTTTCCTTTTTTGTTCGTAGCTTAATTTTGAATAACTTTATCAATATGAAAAAAAAAATAAAAATACTATACTTGTCATGATGAGCGCTATTCTCTTCCATTAATCAATAAAATAAAATAAATTTTGAATTGAATTGACAATTGAGATTTGACAAAACTACAGTAATTGTCATTTCTGTTGCTGCTTATGGTTTTTAGGATTGTTATCTAAAACGGAGTACCAGGAAAACTAAGACGGAATACCCCCGGAATATGAAAATGACTGAACCGGACACATCTGTTGCAAGCCTAACGAGTCACGGGTGAAATGTTCTACAAGCTAGATTTCAAACTCTAAAAGGCAAATTGGTAGACCGAAACGGAGATGGCAATATGAGCTGGACCATTACAAGCCTGACTGGTGTTCAATAGCACAAAATAAATAAGAGTAGAAGAAATGAAGAGAGGTCTTTGTCCAACAATGGGGCAGTACAGGTTAGGAAAAAGTACAGTTTTTTCGACACGCCTAAAATTCATAAGTTAATAGGCATAACAAACGTCATTTACAATATACATATGTCAGTTGTGTAGTCAATTGTCATGTGTGTTGTATACTTATCTCGTTTCTTGTGTATTCAATATTTATTCGTGTTATTAAATGTAGAGTTAAATAGTTTATGAATAAATTGGTATTCGTGTGAAAATTCTTGTTTGATGACCCAGCTGAAATTAAATCAAAATGCTGTCTTTCATAACAAAAAATTTTAATGATATCATATATTTATCACTACTTTTATTTAGTGTTTTTATTGGTTCATATTATAGAAAATTAAAGACAATAGAGGCGAAAAAATGGGGTGGTTCAATTTTAGGCTTAATATTAATAGTAATAGTCTCAGGATACAGTGCTGTTCATCCTATATTATCAGCTTTACTTGGAATTGTTGCCATAAAAGTATTCACAATCAAGTAAGCATGAATTATAGTTACGAAATAATCTATTACCATTGAGACTTTAAGGTCGGCATTATTTCGTACTCATTTACATATATTAATGACGACCATACTTTATCTCATTTCATTTATTTAATGTGATAACATGTATTTAAAATATTTAATTAAATGTATAATTTTTCAGATACTGTCATGTCATAACATTCTTTTTTATGTTTGGATATTTGTTCTTCTTCCGTCTTGCTGATAAATTTGGCTTCTCTCCTTCCTCGGGCCAAACTAATCTGATTGAAATGATATTGGTGCTAAGAGTTGTAGGAGTAGCATTCGAAATGAATGGCTCTTGGCTAGCTGTTGCTGAAAGAAAGAAAAAAGAAGGCAAGGAAGATCAAGAAGTAAAGCCACTAAAAGATAGAGATGATGATTTCTTAGAACTGATTAACCCTGATTTTATTGATCTCTTTCATTATTCATTTAATTATATTGGATTATTGACAGGTATTGTATGTTTTGGATATGACTTTGATTGTTTTATTCTCTTAATTTGTTATTCTTTTTTAGCCTTAGGGGCATTGTTTGTTTCCATTTTGGTTTTATTATTTTACCTGACTAAAATAAATAAATTAACTTTATTTACATCTAACATAATACTGTTTACAGGTCCGTATTACAGATACAGAACATTTGATGACTACTTTCATTTGCCCTATAGTAAATATGTGGACTGCTTTGGTTTCACTATAAATACCCTCAAAATCGTACCCCTGTATATATCTTTATATTTGGCCTTCTCCAACTTATGGCCTTTAGATGTAAGTATAATTATAATCTTTAGTTCATCCTCTAAAAGTAAAAAGTGAAAATTAAACTCTTCATATTCTTAATTTCTTAGAAAAATGAAAATGGATTGTTTTAATCCTAGTTAGTCCTAGTTGTTCTGTCTATGATGCTGTGTGCGGGATGCAACATAAAACTTAAAAAATTAAGATTCATCTAAAAAGTATAATAATCGCATAATTTTTCAGTACATCTTAACAGAAGGCCATAACAACAGGCACTTCATATACAGAATGCTGTACCCCTGGATGTTGTTTGCCGCGTTCAGGCAGCGCATATACTCTGGTATGACGCTAGCTGAGAGTGTTTGCACTTCAGCTGGCCTTGGAGCTTATCCGGTACAGGGTAGGAACAGAACTGGCCACGGACCAACTGTTGGTTATTTGAAATTGAAGGAAATGTATGTTTCTTTTTATTAGTATCTAGACCTTAATTATTAGAGGCTGTCGTAGCACAAGCGTGTTCCTTTTATTAGTATCGTCTTTATTAGAGGTTGTTAAAAAAATCAAAACAAGCTCTAACTCTGAAACATAACATGTACATGGTAATTACTATTTAACTAAGCAAATGTAAACAGTATAATATGTTAAGTAATTATGAACAGTAGAATATATTACGTAATTTTTACTGTTTACTATATTAAAATGTAATAGTAAAATTATTTATTTTGACGCCATCTTGGCGCAGTGGGAGTATGTCTGGGTACAAGCGTTATAATTGTGGATTCGATTTCTGCTTAGCGGAATGAATTATTTCCATTTTTATTATTTATCCATATTGTGTCTCGAATTTGGGAAGGGAGCTGAGGACAAGGTGTCTTAACTAAATTCTCTTTGACTACCTCACTAATACAGCTAGTAAATAAAATGCTATTTCAATATATTTACAGGTCTGAAGAAGAAGCCAAATTAGCCGAATATGACTTCCACACAGTAGAATCAATGGATGTATGGGGATGTGAGACTGTTGTCACTTTACGAGATTCCATGAAAGTGTGGAATAAAGCAGTTCAGTATTGGGTGGCAATGGTTGTTTATAAAAGATTCCCTGTCAAAGTTTTGAAGTAAGTCAAATTACAAAATTAAAATATTTTATATAAAATCGAAAGGTCACTCACTCATCACGAAATCTCAGAAACTACAAGTGCTAGGAATCTCAAATATTGCATTGGAGTTACTTATAGGACGTAGGTGCTCGCTAAGACGGGAATTTGCAATATTCGATTTCTAAGGGATTATTTTTGGGGTCGAAAGTTTGTATGAAACTTCGTTGCTACAAATGCTAGGAGTCTCAAATTTTGATAGACGTCACTAGGACGTAGTCATGGAGACAGAAATTAATAATAACATAGTTAACGCGGGTGAAACCGCGAGCGGGCCGCTAGTATTTTATATAAATTACCATTACTATTTGTATTTTCATTTTTTTATCAATCTATCAGCTCACGATGTATTGCGCAATTTTTTTTTTACTTTATTAATATATAGAGATGTATTGTATTTTCAGAATTCACGCAGCACTTTTTGTGTCAGTGATATGGCACGGATTCCACGCTGGATATTTCTTTTGCATTTATTTCTGCCCATTCTATTTAATGGCTGAAGATATTTACTATAAGTTATATTATAAACATGCAACTGGCACAGTAAGAATTTTTATTTATGAATTAGTTTAAATAGTTAATTTCTTCTTTGAATAACATATTTTATAACAATAATACATATTATATTATGTGGACAAATTAGCTTTTATAAGACATTTGCAAAATAAAAACTAAATTGGAAAATTTGAGTTCCATAATATGTATATTAATGTGTTTGGTGAAAGTGTCCATGTTATAAGTGGCTAAAGAGTTTATCTTTTTAGTCACAAATATTTTGACAAGGGAAACTTAGTGTTAAAACATTCCATACCTCACGGCGGAACTAAACGCAGCAAGAAAATAAAAATAATTCAATCTCCCCAACCGAATTGAACCTACAATTGCCGCGTTTACAGACGGTGTATGGCAGAGTTAAGATTTCGCCTTGAAACTAATTCCACCATTCTTTTTCAGAAAAAGAAAATAATAGGTTTCATCATGTGGTTCCTAAGATCGCACTCTGAGTCGTACCAAGCCGCCGCCTTCCTGTTACTAACGTTTGATAGAATTTGGATATATTATTCTTCTGTATACCACTACTGGTATGGAGTTTGGTTAATTTTCTTAATAATTGGTTTAATTTTAAATCAATTGCACAGAGAAATGAGACTTAAAAAAGTAAAAGAAGAGAAGAAGCAAGAATTAAAATGATTACTTTTTATTTAAATTGTTATTGAAATCTATGCTCATTTATTTCTAAGGGATTAGGACTGACAATATAAGTTAGTATTAAATTATGCATTAGTTATTATAGTAGATATAATGTATTTTTTTTATATTATGGGGAGTTTGATTTATAATAAATTATGGATCGAATTTTATTTTGGTTAGTTGCAGTAGTTTTAAAATGTTAGAATATTTGGAATAGATAAATTTGTTTTATCTTTTTGAAAATAAATATTGTATAGCGTTAATGTTAAGTCACAGGTTGCTATTAATTTTAGCTATATACTTTTTTTATTAAAATTTAATATTTTAATTTAAATTTAGCTATATTCTTCTCTAAACATCGGTTTTTAGATGTAACTGACAGACAACAAAATGATATCAAAAGGGTTTTATTTCTTTGAGGTATAGAACCCTAATCTTTACTGTTTTTTTTAATTTTTTTTAAATAAGAACTAGTGATCCCCTGGCTTGACCAGGGCCATTTTATATTTTAATTTTTATTTAAAACAAGTGGCTTTTTTTTTTTTTTAAAAGATAGGCTGCCTATTTCATTGTTTTTACAAGTTAATCTGGACTTATTGCTTACATTTCATTATCTTATTTCTTATTTCTTATGCTTGTATATTCATTTTTAGTTTTTATTCTTATAACCTAGACACTTATTCCTTAGACTTATACTTAGTTGTTGCTAAAATTTTTACTTTTTTCTATTTTATACATATTGCTTACTGTCTAAATTATACTTAATTTTGTTGCAAAAAAAAAGATTTTTTGCTTTTTATTTTATACATATTACTTACTGTCTAATTTATACTTAGTTTGATGCATAGTTTATATGGTTTTATTTTATACATATTACTTACTATCTAATTTGTTTATATCAGGTAGCTATAACCTTCAGATTATAGCTGCTATATAATGTTTCTTATCACTATTTCTTTATTAGTTAAGTTCGGAGTACAGGTATGTAGTCTTTTTTTTTTTTTTAATTTATTGTATATGTGCTATATACAATATAGTATATAAAATATACTCTTGTTTTTGTTGTGGGGGTTTTTAAATTTTTTTTTATTATAAGGTACTTGTACTCCCATTATTTTTTAAAATACATTTCGTAATATGTATACACATCTCGAGAAAATATTCACATTTGTGTTTGCTAAGTATAATGTGAGAGATCGTTTGTATACTGATTTTTTCTCCCATGTAGGTTTCGGTGTCAAGGCGTGCTGTGGAGAATATCGGGCAGTCAAGTATTAGATGGAGTATCGTTTCATCTTTTGCGGGATCGCATCTGCATCCTGTTTTTAGTTTGAACCTTGCCACATACTCTCCAAAGCCGCCGTGACCCGTCAGTGTCTGTGTATTGTCGGGTTTAGATTATTATTTTTTATAAAGTTGAATAGGTATACTTTTGTTGTTTTGCCAGTTTCCACTTCCCTGTATCTCCTATCCCACTCCTCAATTGTATTTGCTCTTATTGTTTTTTTTATAAAGGATATAGGGCACTCATCGTAGTCCGGCGCCTTCCTGTTGTTGGAGGCCGCACACTTCGCCAGTTCGTCCACTCTCTCGTTCCCCTAGATCCCAACATGCGCCCTTACCCAGAAGAGTCTAACTTTTTTATTTCTTTCGTTAGCTCTTCTTAGGTTTTCTTTAATAAAGAAAACCATTGGGTGGGACGCATTCTGGTCTCCTAGGAGTTCGAGAGCCGACCTGGAGTCGCTTAGGATGCAGGTCGACTGCTCCGAGGAACCTAACGCAACCTTGGTGGTCTGGTAGAGCGCGTAGAGTTCGGCCTGAAACACCGTACAGAAAGACGCCAAGACGTACTTTCTGGCCAGTATTTCGGCCTCCCTATTCCAGCACGAAAGTGCCGCTCCTACCCCGCCACCAATCTTGCTACCGTCCGTGTAGATGATCATCCCCCTGAGGTTATGCTCATCCACGGTTTCCGGTTCAAGGTCCTCGAGGCACTCGAACTGCACCCCTTGTTCCTCCGATGGGTGCGGCAACTGGTCAAAGTCCATCCTTCTCTCCACTTGCCTGCCACACAGGATATCCTGCGGCTTGCCGCGCTTGGCTTCGTACAAAAGTGCCGCTTCGCGCACACCCTCATGTCGAGCGGGATTAGCCCGCTCAGTGCCAAGGCGGCGCTCAGAGAGACTGTCCTGTAAGATTTTACAATCTTCTGGGCAAAGCCTCTCTGAACGGCGTCTAAGCACTTGCGAGTACTAATTTTGCCCGCTTCGGGTGCCCACACGCTTGCGGCATATAGAACGATGGGCTCTATGACTGCCACATAGATCGTCCTGATGATTTCAGGGTTCAGGCCCCAGTGTAATTTTGCTGATCTAGAAACAATTTTGTATAAATTTAACGCTTTTCTGCAAATTTTGCTAATGTGATTATTGAAAGTTAATTTTTTGTCAATTGTTAGGCCTAAAATTTTTATTTCATCTACTAGTTTAATTGGCATATCTCCCATGTGTACGAAGGGGGCATCATATTTTAATTTGTTCGTAACCATCATTGCGAAGGTTTTGTTGGGTGCAAACTTTAGTTTGTTATCTATGCCCCATTCGTACACATGGGATAGTATTTGATCTGCCGTCCGAGAAATTTGGGAACCTGAATTGGCCGATATCACTAGGACGATGTCGTCCGCAAATGCCTGGCAATAGACCCCATGCGCCGTTATCTCATTGAGGAGTGGATCTAGCAGGAGATTCCAAAAGGTTGGTCCACTTATGGAACGTTGAATGCAGCTTTTCGTGGTAATCATTGTGTGTTGGTGGTCGGCATATCTAACAGTTACTTTTCTATTTTGTAGGTAGTTGTCTACTAGCTTGCGTAGGTTTAAGGGGCACCCCTTGTCGGCTAATTGACACCTTATGGCTGGCCACCACGCCGCATCGAAGGCGCTCTCTATGTCTAGCGAGATCACCAGGTTTAATAGCTTATTTTTAACGCCATCCCTTAAGTGTCTCGCCAGATCATACAGCGCGTCCTCGGTGCTGCGCTGAGGGACGAACCCGTACTGTCTCCTATTCGCCTTCGGAAGTACATGCCACCTAATGCGGCGGACCATCATTCTCTCCAGAACCTTGCCGAGAACCTATAACAGGCCTATTGGCCTGTACGATTTCGGGAGGGTGTAGTCGTCCTTCCCGGGTTTCCGAAGAACGACAACCACAGCCTCCTTCCAGGGTTCTGGAAAGCATGATAGCTCCAGGCACTTGTTCAGAAGGGAAAGGAGCCGTTCCGGGTTCACCCCCGCTGCCTGCCTGACGATGTCAGCGGTAAAGCCGTCTCCTCCTGGCGCCTTTTTGGGGTTCGATCTGGACAAGGCGTGCTTAAGCTCATCACCAGTGAACGAGGGGTCATTCGGGGTGTTCACCTCCGAGTGAAATTTGACTACCTCTGCTGTTCGCCGTATCGCCTTGTGGCTTTTCGAATCCGCACTAAAGTCGTCCTTGGGGAAGAAAGTTTCCGCCAGGTACTCGACCGACTCCTGTGGGGTGAGGGTTACGCTGTTTCTCACCAGGGGCTGATCCTCGTGCCTCTCCTGGGAGTGTCTGATCACTCTATATATTCCGTCCCACATAGTCTCACGGTCCTGAGTACTGCAGTACTTCTTCCAGCTGCTGGTCTGCGCAGCTACAGCTTCTGCTTCGTAGAGATTATTTGCCTCCAGGTACTCCTTTACGACGTGCGGTCTCCTGCGAGGTGCTGCTGTGGAAACCCTTCTCTTTTTCGTCCTCACATCCCTCCTCAGTCGATCCAGTTCGTCACACCACCACGGCAGTTTCACTGTGCTTCTTAAGGTTTTTGCCGGTATGGATTTTAAGCATGCCAATATGATCGATTCTGTATAATTTTGAATTTTGTTTTCTAAAATTGTAGTGTTGTTTATTTTATTAATTTCTGCCAAATTTAAATTGTTTTCTTCCAAATTTTTGTTAAACTCTACTTTAAATGTATTCCAATCTGCTTTTTTGTGTTGTAGATCCGTGTAGTTTTAACTGGTCTTTTGGTTTTCGGCTCCTTCAGAAGTACATTGAAAGAATTGGTGTTGTGGTCCGAGCTGGTGACTCCATCCTCTACCTTCCACCCCTGGATCTTCCCGTTAGTTGGTTGAGTTTTGTCCTTTGTTTTTCAATATCTGGTTGAGGTCATTGTGGCGCAGCAAAGCAACGTCTGACTGTAAACACGACGGTTGTAGGTTCGATCCCTACTGGTGGGAAATAATATTATTTGAAAAATTACTTTAACATGCTTTTTACTTTAATTTTTATGTAGCTTTAATTTTTTTAAGAAAAAAATATGGGTACTGCCACTGTTATATTTATATTCAATAATCAATTTATACGTAAACATTTGCATTTTGTTGTATTTTAATTTACACTTATAAAGTTATTGTTTATTATATTTTTTATAATATGTTTTTTGGGATCTGAATTAATATAATAATTAGTAAAATGTTTTTGTTTCATTTCCTGAGACTGTTTTTTAATCTATTATTAGAGATTTGTTTAAACTTATTTTTATTTTATAGATAAAAGAAAATTTATCTTATATTTAGTTATGATGATTTTGGAGACACACTATTTGACTTAAGGATTTTAATCAAATATTATGTACGCAAGTTTGTCTTACGCCTGTTGTCTCAAATGTCACAAGTCACAATTCATAACACATTGCGCCGACTACAAGTTAAAAAAAAATTACAATATATAAAATAAAATATTTTATTGTAATAATAAATATACATATATATCAACAACTTTTATAAAGGTATTTGTGTTAAAGCATAATTATTATAATTAATATATTTACTTATAAATTAGTTTAGTATCACGGTCCGGATGTACAGTTGTATCAGGTACGTCAATGTCACTGTCACACTGGAATAAAAAATATGTTTAGGCTATAACAGTTATCTATGCAGTTTATACATTTTTTTTTCAGTTTAAAGAAGATATTACTTGATAATTAAAATAATATATATATCTTTTTATATATAATAAAATATATATTTTTTGAACACTAAACTTTTTGACAAAAAATATTGTGATTGTGGGCAAAGCTAAAGCAGTACACAAAAATATAATCAACAAATAAAGCTACTTGAAGACAATTTTTAAATAAATAATATTAAAAATATTGGTTACGTCACATATATTTTATATAAAATTACTATAGTTACTTTATAGCATATTTATTGTTCTTTACTACAACTTGTGCAAAATAAAAAAAAAAACATTGCAAATATAAGCGTGAGTTTAATAATAAGAAAAGAAATCTAAATTAAATGTAGTATTTGGAAGTCTTAAAACGTCATATTGTTTTTTATACATTTAATGACAGAAAGAAAGAAAGATTAGAATGATTTTATACAATGTGTATGATTTACATGCTATTATTAATATAAAGGAGATTCAGATCTACACTTAGTTAAGTATTTAAAAATGAGTATTGCTACATAGTACAATATCATAGCAACTTAAAAGTAATAATATAGATTATATGTTTTAAAAAAAATATCTGTATAGTACCATTTAACCAAGGTTTAGTATTTTTTATAAAAGCCTCTGAGCTATTTCAAAATAACGATCCAAGATGGCCAATAACTTTAGGATTTTGTAACTTACTTGAATAATATTAATTTCAGTAAGTATAAAGTTTGGGAAAATAGAATTGTCACTGGCGTCATTTTGAATAATTTAACATGAGTATTTTATTAGTAAGCAAAGGAATATTAACTTAAAAATAGCATTATATAAAATTTAAAAAAAAATGCAAGGCCTTAACCAAAAGAAAATTGTTACATTTAGGTATTATTTTGCTTAATAGTGCATTTTAGAAAATATATACATGCAAGGCAATAAACAGTGTCTGCTTCTAGGTGTCTATTTACCTAAAGGTCCAGCCATAGGGCTTCCTTGAGGTAGCTCCGTTATGATAATTACTTGGTTTAGGGTTAGATTGGGAAGATCTAACATCAGCTCTTGAATTAGAAGCGTACGACGAGTAATTTGGATTCTCCATAATGGGTCTGGTGTTCAAGAAACTATTCAGACCGCCACTTTTGGACAAATTTCCGAGAATACTACCGAATATGTTCGATAAGCCGTTAGAGCCCTGTCCACTTTGACCTCCTTGTCCGGGCTGACCGTTGGCGAAATTGTTTAATGTGTTGAATATGCTATCTAATGGGCTTTTTCCGTTTCCACTGCCACCGGAGCTTGAGCCACCATATGGTGAACTACCTCCTCTGTTGGAAGAGCCACCGTATGGGGAAGTACCGCCATAAGGAGATCCCCCATTAGAGGAGCTACCTCCGTATGGTGAACCGCCATATGGTGAGCCGCCGCCATTGTAAGAATTGCCCCCATAAGGTGAACCACCATTAGATGAACTGCCCCCATAAGGTGATCCACCGTACGGTGAACCCCCATGGTTTGAACTTCCACCGTAGGGAGAGCCCCCATGAGAGGAACCACCGCCATAAGGTGATCCGCCTCCGAAATTAGTATTATCGTAAGGAGATCCACTATGAGTATTGGGTGGTGGGGCCGGGGCAGGATAGTTGGGAGCAGAATCAAAGTCTCGTGTGGAACTTTGTGGTTTGGGAACAGATGGCTTCGCTGGTTCCGAGTGGGAACCTGAAAAAATAATATATTTTCAGAGAGCATTCAATAATCAACCAATTAAAGAATAACTTATTTAAAAGTTTTATTATAACTTATTGATAGAAAGTTGTGGTTAATTTGAAACTAATTACAATACCTTCAACTTAGCGACTTCTTCTTGTCATGTGGGATAGGTCCCACAGTCAGACGTCCTACCAAAACTAGCAGGGATCTTCAGCTAG
>HE670839.1:15808-26896 GCA_000313835.2 Heliconius melpomene melpomene | reverse complement strand
CTTAGTGGATGTCCAGATTACGAAAGTAAACTTTTGTCCAAATTTAACGTTTCTACGCACAGCGGTTACGGCTGTGCGTGCGTCTTACCTCAGTCAGTGAGGACAAGTCCTTTTATATATATAGATAGATAGATTAAGATAGAAGTGTATTATCACAATGGTGTCCTACTTGGTTTATTCGGCGAACAGAAATGTCCTATGAGTTTTTTATTGAGCAACTATTGAGTTTCTTGCCGTAGTAGCTTCCTATAGGAAAAGTACTTGTAATGGCCAAATTGAATAAAGAATATTTTGATTTTGATTACATTATAAACCTTTCTACTTATGATTTCTGTACAAAAAGTAATGATATCCCGTCAAAAACATAAATGTAAAATGAAAGCCAAGTTCAGTAATAAAACATATGCTTTTAGCGATAAAAGAAGTGAGATGTAAATGTATGCCAAGTTCAATGGTCAGTCCTGAAATTTATTTTTAACAATATAAAATATTTTATAACAACTGTAAATGCCCATTTTTCTTACAACTTGGAGACTTTATTTATGTCTAATATCTGATTTGGCTAGTTTTTCAAATTAATTTTACATCGATATAAATGAATGTATTCAAATTGTATTCTACTCAGATTCTATTGTAAATTAATTTGAAAACTAGCCAAATCAGATATTAGACATAAATAAAGTCTCCAAGTTGTAAGAAAAATGGGCATTTACAGTTGTTATAAAATATTTTATATTGTTAAAAATAAATTTCAGGACTGACCATTGAACTTGGCATACATTTACATCTCACTTCTTTTATCGCTAAAAGCATATGTTTTATTACTGAACTTGGCTTTCATTTTACATTTATGTTTTTGACGGGATTTATACCTACATTAAGATACAAATACAAAACAAAAGTCAAAGTTTATTATGTCACTTGACATTTATTTTTGAGAAGTTTCAAATCACTTCCTATATCATTCAACAGAGGTCATTTATGATTTAATTAAAAAAAAAAACTAAATTATTGATATATTTATAATAATTGGTGTTATATACCTGGTTTGTACAACAAAGCGCGGAACTCACTCCGCCAGTCGGGAAAATAGAGAACGTAGTAATACCTTGCACACAACACGGTAGACAGAAAGAACCTAGTGTTAAGACACTCCGTTCGCCATTTTCCGCTTAATTGTGTGTGGAGTGGCGGATCTCAACGCCACGCTTAACCCTAGGTTCCCTCTGCCTACCCTGCTATATCCCACGATATAGCGTGAACCTGATTTTTATTTGTAACAAGACATTATAGTTGGTACTATTAGTACGTTCGTGTACAAATCCGAAGCGCTCTAGACTGATTTAATATTTTTATATTTAACATTTTTCTATTTAAGAATTTTCTTGATGAATCATGATTCATAAGAACATTTTAAGTATGTCATGAGGCCTTATTCAATCTTAGCACTAGAGTTCTTTGAAATATTTTAAGCCGTGATCTATGAATATATTTGCATTTATTTTTATTAAAAGTCTTTTATCTTTGGCTCTCTAAGCCCTGAACATAAGTTTCGACATATATATTTTTTAATTTTTTTTAAAGAGTTATATTTTAGCTTGCTTATTTATCCAGTATAATGAGGGTAGTGAAGACCTCGTGGCACTCTGTTCTCCTTTATATTATATATATTTTAGCTACACCCCTTGTAGGAATCGAACCCACTACCGCCTTGATTACGTTTGTGCCCTTACGCCACCTCTGCGACTATTAGCCTCAGTCATGAAAACATAGGAAAAGTCTATCTAATGGTTAAATCGTTGTATTTAAATGGAATGAATACACAAAGAAGTTATTTTTAACACTAATTATATTAGTCTATGTTGAATTATTTTAAATATATTATATAGAGGTCAAGTTAAATATATAATATAATTGGATAGCCTACAGTTTATAAATAGCAAGGCATTGTCTGGACTGTTGGCATAATGGATTTATCAGATAGCTAAAATTGGCAGAAGGAGAAGTGGATACGAACTTGTCCCTGTGTTATACCTATGCATTCCTACATGTAGCATAGAATAAATTAAGATATACTTAAATCATTTTTTTCACTCATTTTCGATTTGCTGACAATGACTAGGCAACCAAATGTTCTTCTTCCACCAGATCGTGGAAATGAAATAATTATAATCCATACCTATATTATAAATTCGAAAGTAACTCTGTCTGTCTGTCTGTCTGTCTGTCTTTAACGCAATCAGGGCCAAACTGCTATTTTAATTGTGATAAAATACTCATATAGAGATACTTGAGGGTCTCGGGATGAACATAGGATACTTTTTTTTCTCATATTTGTAATATTTTCGATATATACCAATATATTAAAATACTTATTAATTTGACATGCAATTTATTCCGCCATGTTAATAACAACTGTCGCGTTGCTAAGCAACGATTTGCAAAGTTTATTGTTATAAAACGTCACCCAAAATGAGCTTGTTTAACGTATCTCTGAAAATTGAAAATAATTTCATAAATATATTTAATAAATATTCGTATACTTCAAGCGGGCGTAGCCGCGTTCGGGTCCACTAGTATTAAAATAAATATAATAAACTGAGTCCAAACCGAAACATCGTATTAGCTGTTAGACACTTAAACTACAACTACGTTGAGTTTAGTATAACGCAATATCCTAAATACGCAAAAGGACAAAACAATAAAATAAGTAACAAAATACATAAAAACCATCTGCCACACCTTTATCCCTTCAAAACAAATTTAAAAACAAAATCAATTTCAAATCAAAGCTGTCCTTACTACATATATGTGAAGTCCAAATTTCTCACATAATATCGCAGAGTACAGGTGCAAATTACTGTCCTACGGGGCCGGGACCCTAGTATCTTGTATATCATAACCAACTCACCGAGGCTCACCTTCACTCGAAATTATTACGCGGGGAACCAATGTTACGTATTTGATGGGCACCAGCGGGCAAGGAAGTTCTTATTATGTTGGTACCATCTTCCAGTAATATGACTGTCAGGGGAAATAACAGAACGTCGCGTGTAGTGGTGAACTTATAGTGCTATATAAGCCACTTTGTAAATACATAAGAGTACCCATTAAGATGATACGTGCAATGTACTTTGACTTTGTCTGGGTTGTATTAAAATAAATATCGGTAAAAACACCTTGTTATTCCATTTTTGTATGTACATATCATATATGAGTGTATTTTGTTATGATTATTTCAGACCAGTCAGACCTAAAACGTTTTACGATACCAATTTATTGACATAAACGAAACTGTTGGATTTAGTCGATTACTTGGAGCTCTGAGTTGGAATTTCTCGGAACCCCTAGTCTTAAAATGTATTCAAGCAAGCATCGATTAGCTACCTACAAAATTACAATCAAAGATTCTTGCCAGCTTGCAAGTTTAGCATAATTTTGGAATCCCACACGTAATAGGGTAGAGAATGGGAATCTAGTGTCAAGACACTTCGTTCCCTACTTTCTATAGGTGTACCAACCTATAAAATTTGTATCATTACCATCATCATCATCATCAGCTTATCCTCGTCCACTGCTGGACATAGGCTTCTACAAAGGCACGCCACTGAGCTCGATATTTAGCTCTTCTCCTCCAGCATACAATTTGCATAGGTGAAGGTAAATAGATAATTTTATTATCTAACGATAGTTGTTACTTCTATGTCTATAGAGTTAGGGCGACCTGTAACGACACATAAAATACCTACGTTAAAATAAAATATGGCATCCGAAGTATTTCCGCGAGCATTTCAAAATAAAAAGCTTTAACCTTTTCAGTTTTAAATTCAAAGGGACTTGTTTATGTGGCACTGAATTTTAAAAATATTAGGTTTCCACCACTCAGTTCCTTCTGCCTACTACGCGGGTCTCCTCTTAATGTGGGAGTTGCGCGAAGAAAAAAAAAACAGCAATTTAGAGGACACTGTTAATATCAAAGAATTATCTTCCATAGTCAAGATAGAAATGGACGGCCATTAGTGTAAAATCAATACTAAATATTTGTTCTGGCTACGTACGATACAAAGAGAAACAGATCTCCATACATATTAGTTGCTTTCGCTTATTATAATGTCTGTCGTATAACATATTAGTTTCGGGCAAATATCATATTTGTGTTGTACAAGAATACTGAAAATAACATTATTATATTACAGAATATAACAACAACAAGACAGAATATTGTAAACATCAAGAACTGGCTATTCAGAGAGGACAGATCGGATATTTACTGGGATATATCTGAATACAATAGAAAGAAAGTGAACTTTATACTATAGACTTAAAGTTTACTTTTATTAGCCGATGACAAAGTCTAGCACTCCAAAATGTAATGAAAGGAGAACTAACATTTTTATAGAGGTTTCAACGACTCTCGGAACGGTAGCGAGCGTTTTACATTCAAGGAATCCTCGTTCTATTATATGCGGCGTAACACATCGGCTTTTATGTGCGACAACCATCTTTATTCAGCGAATACAACGTTTATTCATTTAAATTCAAGCACACTGTAAGTAAGAGGTGTGAAATTAAAGTTTTAATTTTTTTTTTGTAAATAGTAGAGCAGTTTTGTACGAAATTTAAAACCCATTTAGATATTACCGTACTCGTTTAAAAACTTTACAATTTAAATGCTACATTTTGTAAAAATAAAGGAAATTCTGTTTAAAATAGTATGAAATAGCCTCACCGCAGTTGCTATCTTCGCATTTTCAATACGCCTAAAAAACATCAGGCTCACCGTTAGTGGGCTCACCGTTACTTACGAGTATATTACAAGTTTTAGTAGCTCATTTTAATTGTAAGTGCTTAGGAAAATACGTATTATGCCTATGTAGCTGTAAAGTTACACAAAAAAATATTATTTGTAAGCGCGGCGTTGTGTTCCGCCACTTAACGTCTCGACAATTGGCCGGAAATTAGGCAACGGAGTGTCTTAACACTAGGTTCCCTCTGTTTACCTTGTTATGTGCGGGATACAGGGTGATGTTAACATAAAAAAAACATATTTTTACCATTACATATCGTCGGGATAGAATGTAAACTTGCTAAATCCGTTTTTTTCGTTATGTTTTATTTTATACCATTCGGATGTGTAAAAAACTAATATTATTTTACTTTATATAGTACAGAATACAAATCAATTTTCGAACAAAAACCTTCTGACAATACATTTACAATCATAGTTTTTTAAAAACGTTTTTGTTTCTCCTTTTAGTTTGCTTTATAGCTTGTTAGAAGATTAACACTCTAAACCTTGGACGATATTAAATAGTTGTAAAGATTTCGAAACGGTTATGTGAGTTTATCTAGACAGTCAGTACGTTAGTACTTATTTATTTATTTTTTAACTTAACGCTGTGTCACACATAGCAGGATATCTGGAATGAACCTGGAATGTAGTGTTAAGATACACAATTTCCATTAAAACACTTCCGTTTCCCACTTCCCGCCGAATCCTGGAGGCATTGCGTGTTGAATGGCGTAACTTTACGCCGATGGTTATTTTTATATTACTTTTAATTATGTAAAATATAGTACCTATAAAATCCGGAGAAGCCCTAGGCACAGTTCTATCGCCACTCGGTGAAAACTTCGCTATCGGGCAATTTTAGCAACTCTAACGAAGCTCAGAACTTCATGGAGCCTCTACGAGTATTGGATATCTGACTAAATAATCTGGCAGACAACTAACATGGAGAACTTAATAACCTAATTCATTTCATTCATAGAGCACAGTTAAATTTGGATTTTAAACCTAATTCAAAATTTCAACACGCTACGTACGGAACCCTAAAAAATATTTTATCTTCAATATGTAGAGCACTACTAACACAGCCTCGAGTTCGTCAATCATTTTCCGTTTCCTTCTTATTCCCTGGGGATTCCTTATTCGTGCTGTATAAGAGATTACTACGTAATGCCCTACAATTTTATATTTTTAAAAATTTTATATGTAAGTATTAGTTATATTCCTGCGTACTTTTGACACCATTGTGGCGTAGAGGCAGAATGTTTGACTGTTAATGTCATCGTTGCGTGTTCGATTGTTTAGACAGTTGAAAAATTTACAGATGGAGTATTTCTGTTGTCGCTGTAACTACAAATAATAAAAAAACAGAAAAAAATAAATATTAAAGAGCGCTCCCTTACCACAGTGTTCTTTGTTGCTGTGTTTATATATGTACGGAAACTTTTAAGAGCGAGTCCGACTCGCACTTGGCCAGTTTATGCGTAAAATATTTCGTTTTTAGCACAACATATACAAATAACCTCACATCACCCGCAAGATGAACTATCAAAACGTCACTCCATAAAACGTTGCTTTCCAAAATGTATTTCCAATTTTCCCGACATACGCCGCAAATGTAATGGCGTATTTTGCGGTCCTTTTCGTATTTTTTACGAGCGGCCGTCGCTTCGGTATTATGCCGACATGTGGCCCCGAGGTCGCTTATTATTTCTCGACCGACACTGATTTCATTAGTTTACCTATACGAGTATAGTTTTAAAGTACCTACAGGTTTTTTGTGTTTTAGGTTTTCGTATGTTGTTTTTTTTCATAGCTTTTCCATTTTCTTTTCTGATGGATATACACTAACAACTCTATTTTTGAGTTATTTTTTAACTTTGATGATAGTATGGTTTTACATTATAAGAATTTATTATTCTATGAATTTTCTTTGAAACAAATAGTTAAAATTTTTTGCAATGAAATGCATTTGTTTATATATAACATTTTTTCTTGTTTGTACATAGAGGAAAGAGAAAGAAAAATCTTTATTTATTGGTAATAATTATATTATTATACACAATATTTAAATACATAGTCAATCCACTGCTCGCTTTACTCGTTATGAAAAAAAAACCTACTTGATAGAAAATAAACGTATACGAGACAATTATAATAGGACTTATTTCTATACACTATATTTTTAATATTATTCAAATAAATTTATCACAATTATTTTTTTTAAATAAAATTCTAATTGAGAATCGAACTCACAACCATTGCGTTTATAATCAGATACATCATACAGTCACACTACTTTATGATCGCCCTATATTTATCTATCAAAGTGCACTTGTAGGCTCTCTGACTGTTTTCAGATGAAAAAAAAATGTAATTTTAAGAAATTAAATTGAAAGATATTAAGGCCTCTCACTGTTGGCAGTAATTCCATTGTTTGCTGTCGTCGAGCCAAAAGTCGAGTTGTTCTACCTAAATGTAGCTCTAGTACTTGAAAGCTGTTACTTAGTTAAAATTTGCGAGTATTATTAAAGAATTCCGCTGGCGAGCAGAAAATACAAATGTTAATTATAGATTGAGTCTGTAGTGCCGCAACGGCGCAGTCTTACAGTGAACGAGTTAGTTGTCTGTTCAATTCTCACTTGGAAAAATAATTAATTCTCGTTTCTTCGCTTTGGAAACAAGGCAAATATGTGTTTCGTCTTTTACCGCGAAATGTCTTGTTAATTGGAAACCGAAAAGTGAAAAAAAAAAAAAATTAGATGTATATGTAGGTATATGAAGTTTTAGGTTTATCTATATTCATATTGTTTATATAGAGTATGTTACGTTTTGCCAAGATGTATGGTTTTTTTCAGCTTTACACTGTATCCCACACTTAGCAGGGTGGGCAGATGGAACCTGGGAAACTAGTGTTAAGGCACTCCGTTCCCATTAAGACACTTCTGTTCCTCTGAGGGCATTGCATGTTGAGTGGGCTCAACGATGCCATGAAACTATTATACATTTCATTCCCCTCAATGGGAATCGAACGTAACATTATTATTAAAAAAAAACATATATAAAATTATTTTACTCGATTAAAGTGACGTTAAAAAAAATGGCTGAAAATCACTTTTAAATTACAAACTATCTATTAAAGCACCATCTATTCACTATTTAAGCAATAGCGGAAAAAGCAAAATACTGTACATATATCCCCTTATCTACGCGTTTTATTTGTAAACCGGATTCCGAGGGAAATTTATAGCGAAGGTTTTTTTTACTATTTTCAAGTTAAATCTCGTTTGAGCACACTCGTGTCAGTATTTTTTATTTTAAATATGATAGTATGGTCATATAAAATAGAGTAAGTGCTTAGAAGTGTATGGTACTTAGTTAAATTACTAGGGATTGTATGAATATTTTAACTTTCGAATAAGTATTGAAAAGTTTGGATTGCATACATTTTTTTTAAGCTTCTCTTTTCTTTTGAAAACCTAGTATTATATACTCCGTTACCCAAATACCGCCGAATGTTCGAGACCTTGCGTGTTGAGTGGCGGAACTCATCGCCGCGTAAATCCATGAATGAATGATTTTTAATTATACAAGTGTAATAATATCTGACTATACAATAATGGTCCTGGGATCGATTACCATTGAGGGACATAATATTTATTTTTTTTCCAATCACGGCGTTAGATCCCGCTTCTCAATTACAAGCATTCAGAAATTGGATGAAAAGTGAAAAATTTGAGCAAATTACAAAATTATACTAAGTCTCCGTTTTCGCTAAGTTAGTAACAATAATTTCAGTACAGGGTTAAGCATTATCACTCTTTTAGATATTTATGTTCTTTTCAATTTGGCTGTTTAATAACGTTATAACTTGCCCTAATGCCAACAAAACAAAAGCTTCGTTAAACACAAAAGGGCAAGATAAAAAGGCCTCGGGATTAAGATCTCATTATTTTCCGTTTAACACCGAACAAAGAAAAACTACCACAATCACTCAGGCGACTTCCTTGTTTCTAGCGGACTTTGTCATTATTCGGTTTATAATTGGAAACCAGAATAGTAAGCTAAATATAAAGGAGTTACTTTAAAATTAAACGGTAATAATGTTTCGTGTAATTCCTACGAAAACGCTTTAATTGAATACGATGAAGGAGTCGGTCTGGTGTCCAAAATGCTTTAAATTTTTTTATTTTATTTTACTTTACTACATTTTAAACATTGATGTTTACGCTAAAATTCGACACCACAACCATCGTATGTGAGACTCATATTATGATATACTTGTATTATACTACGAAGTTGGGAATTGTTTATTTACTTAAGTAAAGAAATATTATATTTAAAACGCGCGGAGCGCGTGCCAAGTTTCTGGGTTTCAGAACTGGCGAGCAGCACCGTGTGTTATTTTACACGAACCATTTGAAGCCACTTTTTACCTATTCGTAACTCAAAAACTATTCCACCTAAAGCTGTCATATTTAGCTCAAATATTTAGACCCCCTACCTGTATACGTGTATAAAATTTCATAAACACAGCTCAAACAGTTATTTAGATAATGACGTCCAAAAATCGTAAATTTTTAGGGGGGTGACTGACCTATAGACCTTAATGTTAACCAAGTTCCAGATGATCTAGAATGGTGAAATTTAGCATCCGGTTAAGTAATTGGGTGTATGTCAAGGGAAAAATCCGAAACTAGTATTTTTTTAAATATTTTCTTATAATTTTTCAATAAATAGATTCAATTAGGAACATTTACTTATAGCACCTGTAATGAAAGCATAGCAATCAAAGTTAATGATAACTGATTTTTAGGCATAGCGCCTGCCAACAAAATAAGAGCAATGCATTATTTATATATATTTGCTTTTATTTATGTCACACGTTAGTAAATATTTTATTTGTTTTGTAGACTAACTTCACTATTACTTACGTAAGCCATCTCAAACAACACGATGCTTTCAAGTATATTTTAAGATAAGATATGTCTCCATTTGTAGCTGAAAATGACTCTAATTTATGTCCTGAGAAAGCCTGTCATCATGTGGACTTCAAGGGCTTCACGTAAAAATATAAAAATATAATAAATGGATTAACATCCTTCATTATTATTTATTACTAGCGGACGCGCGCAGCTTCGCTTGCCTATTTAAGGGTGAATTCTAATAACCCATAAAACATGTGTTCAATGAAATATTTTTAAGTCTAAATTTCAAATTTTATAATAATCGGTGGCGTTTTAAAAATTTTTCTATATAAACTTTCAACCCCTTATTTGCACCCTTAGGGGGTAGATTCTAGAAAACCATACAACATATGTTTAATTA
The DNA here is from genome assembly GCA_000313835.2 of Heliconius melpomene melpomene. NCBI lineage: Eukaryota > Metazoa > Arthropoda > Insecta > Lepidoptera > Nymphalidae > Heliconius > Heliconius melpomene. Next base: position 16,779 of record HE670839.1, on the reverse strand, counting down.
TATACGTTTAAGAGTCTGAATTTCAAATTTTATGAATATTTATGAATATTTGCACCCCTAAAGGTTCTCTCTAGGGGGGGAATAATAAGAGGGGAGAATTCTAGAAAACGATGAAACACGTGTTCAATTAAATACCTTTAAAAATCTAAATTTCAAATTTTATAAAAATCGGTGCCGATTTAATTTTTTTTCCATAAAAACTTTGAACCGCTATTTCATCTCTTTAAGGTTAACATTTTTCGAAATCCCTTCTTAGTGGAGGTCCAGATTACGAAAGTAAACTTTTGTCCAAATTTAACGTTTCTACCATCAGCGGTTACGGCTGTGCGTGCGTCTTATCTCAGTCAGTGAGGACAAATCCTTTTATATATATACTAGCGGACGCGCGCAGCTTCGCTTGCTTATTTAGGGGTGAATTCTAATAAACCAGGAATCATGTGTTCAATGAAATATTTTTAAGAGTCTAAATTTCAAATTTTATAAAAATCGGTGGCGATTTAAAGACTTTTCCATGCAAACTTTCAACCCCTTATTCACCCTTAGGGGGTGAATTCTAGAAAACCATGAAAAACATGTTCAATTAAATATTTTTAAGAGTCTAAATTTAAAATTTTATAAAAATAAGTGGTGATTTAAAGATTTTTCCATACAAACTTTCAACCCCTTATTGGTACCCTTAGGGGGTAAATTCTAAAAAACCGTGAAACACGTGTTCAATTAAATATTTTTAAGAGTTTGAATTTACAATTTTATAAAAATCGGTGCAGATTAAAAAAGAAATCCATACAAACTTTCAACCCTTATTTCACCCATTTAGGGTTAAAATTTTTCAAAATCCCTTCTTAGTGGATGTCCAGATTACGAAAGTAAACATCTGTCCAAATTTCACGTTTCTACCATCAGCAGTTACGGCTGTGCGTGCGTCTTACCTCAGTCAGTGAGGACAAGTCCTTTTATATATATAGATATAG
>HE670839.1:0-15708 GCA_000313835.2 Heliconius melpomene melpomene | reverse complement strand
ACTGAGTGTTTTAACACTAGGTTCTCTCTGTCTACTCTTCTGTGTGCGGGATACAGAGTGAAGCTGATTTGATTTTTATTTTGAAACATTGTCAGCCTACCAGCTATCTTAACAGAAGTAATTATAAAGTAATTATTTACAGTAAAAATTTAAGTAATTAGTTAATAAAAAAATAAGAGAAAAAAAGAGAAAATTAAAAATTAACTTAAACAAAATAATAAAAAAAACCAAAATGTGGTGTCGTGGGACACCAGTTAGGAACAAAGTTCGACGAACGACGAGTCCTTCGGCTAATGTAGAATCGACACAAATTGCAAAAAAAGTCGTGCTCAATTTTATGTAGGTTTTCTTGATTTTTCTCTTAAATTTTGCTGATTTGTTTTTATTTAAGTACAAGAAAGTATTTAGAAAATTCAGTATTTTAGGAAATAATAAATTACTTAAAATAAAAAAACATCGTAATTCAAATTATCAACTAAAAAAAGAAAGAGGGAGAAAGAGAAAGGTATTTATACATTACTCGTCTGTGTATGCGACTGTCGCGCCTGCGCACGTCTCATTTAACGGTCTTATTCCACGCATTTTTCTTACGGTTTTACTATCACATTTTTTTCAGTTCGTTCACACAGCGAAATCCCTATCCCTTCCAAGCCTGCCGTAAGGAACTTCGTTCCAATAAATAAATCCGCTTTACGGTGTATCCCACACATAGCGGGGTAGACAGAGGGAACCTAGTGTTAAGACACTCAGTTCCCCTCTTTCCATCGAACTCTGGAGGCATTGCGTGTTGAGTTATTCCAACAAAATAATGAAATTAGAAAAAATAATAATAAATTTATCAGATTTCTAAACGCAGCATACATTAATTACTTTATAATCTGACAACTGTCATTTAATCAACAAATAAAAACTATAGTCGAGATTCATAGATAAATATAATCTAAATTCATACATAATTAAATATCATCTTAAGAGTAATAAAACATAATATTATTGACTATAATAAAAAAGTAAATACCTAATTATATTAGATACATTTTATTGTACGAAGGCGCTCATATTTTAATGGTTTTTTTGGCCTGGGTTTCATGATTTTACTGGTTTTAGGAACACTTGTGAAAACGGCAGAGAGCGAAGTTAACCTTAGGATCATATCAATTCAGATTGGTACCGTCAGCACTTAATAAACTTATTGTTTATATTTCTTCCAAGACATGTTGAACAATGAGTCGTTCAATAGAATTGCTTGTGGGTGAAACAAGAACCTTACACCGAATTGTTCCAATGCCTCCCGATGGGACCTGTCTCTTCCATGCTTTTGCATATTCTTTGTTTGAGCGTATTGATATACAACAAACTAATAAATTGCGCGAGACTATAGTAGAGTACGTATGTCGTAACTGGAATGATTTAAGTATCTACACTAGCGCTCGAAACGGGAATCCTTACTCTTCTAAAGAAGACATGCTTTGCTTAACTACGTACGGAGCTACTTCCGAAATAAAGGCTGCAGTAGATTTGTACAATATTAAGATAGAAGTGTATTATCACAATGGTGTCCTACTTGGTTTATTCGGCGAAGAGAAATGTCCTATGAAGCGCTTACTCTAAACTATGTTTTAAAAAGAGCAACTCTTGAGTTTCTTGCTATAGTAGCTTCCTATAGGAAAAGTACTTGTAATGGCCAAATTGAATAAAGAATATTTTGATTTTGATAACATTATGAACCTTCCTACTTATAATTTCTGTAGAAAAAGTAATGATATCCCATCAAAAACATAAATGTAAAAAGAAAGCCAAGTTCTGTAATAAAACGTATGCTTTCAGCGATAAAAGAAGTGAGATGTAAATGTATGCCAAGTTCAATGGTCAGTCCTGAAATTTATTTTTAACAATATAAAATATTTTATAACAACTGAAAATGCCCATTCTTCTTACAACTCGGAGACTTCATTTATGTGTAATACCTGACTTGGCTAGTTTTCAAATTAATTTACATCGATATTAATGAATGTATTCAAATTCTATTCTATTCTATTAAGATTCTATTGTAAATTTATATGAAAACTAGCCAAGTCAGATATTACACATAAATAAAGTCTCCAAGTTGTAAGAAGAATGGGCATTTTCAGTTGTTATAAAATATTTTATATTGTTAAAAATAAATTTCAGGACTGACCATTGAACTTGGCATACATTTACATCTCACTTCTTTTATCGCTGAAAGCATACGTTTTATTACAGAACTTGGCTTTCTTTTTACATTTATGTTTTTGATGGGATAGACATATACGCTAAAATATCGAATTTAAATACAATTAAAACAAGTGTATTAGAATTAAACTTTTTTTAGCTTCACACTGTATAAGACACTTCCTACTTTTTGCCGAATTCTGAAGGCATTACGTGTACACTAAAGTCAAGAAATGAAGATGTTAAATAATTCATTTCCTCGAGTAGGAATAGAACCCCTAACCTTTCGCGTCTACAGTCACACGCCTGTGCACCTGCGCTACGACTGGCGTCAATATTAATATACTATACAAATATTTTAAATGAAAATGATATATAAATATTTTGAGCCATTATAATCTAATCTTCCATTTTCTCGCATATTAGATGAGTGCTATGGTAATTTAATAACATTTAAATGAAGTATCCGAGGAGGACGCCTGTGAGGCGACCGATGCGGGCTCGCTTTGATCTCCACTTCTCTGCGTCTAATTTTACCACCAAGTAGGTCAAAACTCATATAAGGTTATATTGATGATAGTTTTTATCTTGATATGACCTTGTGCAATAATTAAATGAATAGTTTTTTTAAAAAAAAATCTTGTCACATTTCCGCCATTTTGTCTGATAGTTTTGTTTAATGTTTGTTTTGACACATTTTTGCTTTTTTGTAACAGGCAAAGACGTAATAGAGTCAAGACACTCCGGTGTCCACAATCAGCTCGAATTCAAGATCTTGTGTGTTGTAAAGCGAATCGAATATTTCATGATTGGCAGTCGAACTCAGAAACATCGCGGTTACAACCACCTTAGCTGCCATGGTATTCTATTATTTCCAATTCATATACATAACAAATTAGATTCGAATCGAAAACCATTGATTAAGACAAAATATATTGGCGTGTAAATGCGTAAATTCTTCGTGTGTTTATATGTATATAGTATAAGTACATATTCATAAATTTATAATACCTATCATAAAATCTTTGATTAAAGTTTCAAAATCAGACACGTTCAATTCACGTTTTTTTCTCGAATGTAATACATTTTGAAATAGTGATTTCGGTATAAAAATGTACAATTTTAGGTTTTAGTTTTTTGTAAGCTTTTTTTATGAAAAGCTTCCAAATAAAAACGATTCATCAATAAAAATCTGTGTGCGAGATATTGGCTTAACGCTTAAAAACGTGGCAGAGTTTTTGATTTTCAGTTGCATCACGCGATTGTTGGTTTTAGGTTATATTTATACGACAATTTACACTAGAATGACCTATATTTGTTTAAAAATCGTATAATATTTAACTATTTACATCGAAGGCGGGCTCCGGAGGGTTGGGTCCCCAACGATTCAAATAGCTCTTCGTTGTATGCGATCAAATGGTCCGAGCTGATCCATTATCAGCTACTCGATGTACCAGCCCAGAGATGAGGATGCTTTCCGTACTTCAGGACCGACCTGGACCCTATATAGCGCCAATCGGTTTTATGTGAAGTTATGTGTCACTGTGCTGGTTACCTCCAGTTTTTAGTATATATGGGAGTGAGTGGACAAAGAATTTTACGTCATGAACAAAATTTGATACCTTAATGGAATATATGTGCTATTCAGCAGGAATATAAATCTAATGTTAAGTAGCAGAGCAGCGCAGTTTGTCAAAAATATCGCGGAAATGAAACGAAGTGGTAATCGAACCTACAATCATGTTTCTAGACTACTGAGGTACTGTTCCGGAATGGAGTGTCTTAACAGTAGGTTCCCTTGTACCTGTAGTGGTATGATATTATTAGTAAAAAATACTAGACACCGGATATATATAAGTCCACCGAGGCTAACTTTTTTTTCTGTTAAATGTATTTTTTGTAATATTGAATGCAATAAAGAATATGATATATAGATTGAATCGGTATATAAAACGAACTCAATGATTAAAACAAACAACCTTTGAATTACCAAAAATGTAAATTTAAAAGGTATCTACTTAATTTATTCAATTGACTCCGGCGTCTAATAATGGACGTTAATAAAGAATAACGATAAGTGTTAACCTACAGCGAATGGAAGTTTCGTGTTTCACCATTTACTTATTTTAATATATAATATGTATTTTATAAAGAAATCATTGTATTAAAGGATATAGTGCAACCGATTCGTCAATCACGCGTCACCAAGAGTAAAGCAAGATTTATTTCATCGATTGCACCTGAAATATCGAGGGCTTAACTTCTGTATCGTCTGTTTACTAGTCATTAAATATGTAATTAACATTTTATTTGTCAAAATGACGTGAAATATCTATGTACATGTGTATATTTAAACAGTGAGCTAACATGGATATACACGTTATGGTCGTGGGTTTGATTCTTAACCCTAAAAATGATTGTATTTAAATTATTTTAATTAACGAACCTAAGGGTCTATTTTTATTGGTCGCGGTCAGTCGTGGTGCAGGGGCATAAAGTGTGACTGTAAACGCAAATCCAGAATTCAGCAGAAAGTGGGGAACGGAGTGTACTTAACACTAGATTACGAAAGTTCACCCCAGGCTTTGTGCAAAAAATCTATAGCTAGGTATCTTGAAATTTGCTTACCTTATTATTATTCCATGTTACACCCATACCGGTCGTTGTTGAAGGCGTACCTCTGGAAGTTGTTGACGAGTACATCTACCTGGGACAAGTGATCCGAATGGGTAAGCCCAACTTTCAGAGAGAGGTCACTCGTAGAATCCAACTCGGCTGGGCAGCGTTTGGGAAACTGCAAAATATCTTCTCGTCCAGTATACCTCAGTGCCTGAAGTCAAAAATGTTTAATCAGTGTGTGTTGCCAGTGTTAACGTCTGGCGCTGAGACGTGGTCTTTCACCGCAAGCCTTATCCACAGGCTTAAAGTCGCTCAGCGAGCGATGGAGAGAGCTATGCATGGTATTTCTCTACGCGACAGAATTCGAAATGATGAAATCCGTAGACGAACGCAGGTTACCGACATAGCTCTCAAAATCTGCAAGCTAAAGTGGCAATGGGCAGGCCATATTGTCAGGAGGACCGACAACCGATGGGGAAGAAAGGTCCTCGAATGGCGACCACGTCTCGGCAAAAGGAGTACAGGCCGCCCTCCAACCAGGTGGACCGACGACCTTAAGAAGACAGCGGGAAACCGCTGGATTCAAAGGGCGCAGGACCGGACGGAGTGGCGAGCATTGGGGGAGGCCTATGTCCAGCAGTGGACCTTAAAAGGCTGATGGATGGATTATTATTCCGCAACTCAATACGCAGTATCTCTAATTGCAGGGAGCAGAAGGGAGCAGAAAGCGTAGAACGGAGTGTCTTAACATTAGATTATCGAGTCAAAGCTAAAGAAAAATCTACTTTACTATACTAACAATAGTATAAGATGAAAACTCCCAAGGTGTAACTAATTTAATACATTTTTATAAAAAAAAATGTATAGCATTAAGACATTTTCTGTGAAATTTGTTGGGATAGTTGTTTTAATGATGCAATTCTATACGGCCATTTCACTTTGCATTACCGCGAGACGAGCGGAAACTAATGTTAGTGTCTCATAGTATCTTATTTAACGTAATAGAGATATTTTATAACGAATTTCAGCTTACTCTTTTATTTAATTAGTATTTAGTTTTTATAGTATTAACTACTTATATATTAAAAAAAAATAAAGTTTTAAAATTTTGTTATTATTATTATTATAGCCTTAATTATGTGTGCCTGATAGAAATACATAGCATTGATATTTTTAATCTTGTTAGAACAAAATAAACTAATTAAGGAAATAGTTTTAAAAAGGTCACAAATATCCAGAAAGGTATTTTATTTATTAAAAAATAATTTTCAATTGTTACTTTTTAGCAGAGTACGTTACTATTCTACAAGGCAGAGGGCTAGCTATTTTATATGAAAACAAGTTTAAGCAGGCGAAGCCGCGCTTGGATCGCTAGCTATATAATATTATTATCTTTTTTTAAAATAAACGACAAAACATTCGCATTTACTATTGTCCGCGGACTTTTTACTCGAATTTTTAACGATTGTTTGAGGGATACTGTTACATTATTATTTTGCGTTACAAGCTGTTATTTAACTTCGCTTGTTTGTTTGCGGTACTGAATTGAGTGTTGGTTTTTATCAATGTGCTAAAAACGTATAAAAAAGTTTAAAAATGTAGCAATAAATTTAATACTGTAACTTTACTGTAACGCGGAAGCCCGCGTTTAAATGCAATAGTTGTGAGTTCGAGCCCCGTTCGGGGGAATTAAATATTATTATTTCCCCGCCTAAGACAAAGCAAGACATTGTTTCGCCACTTCAATGTCTTAAAAATGTCTTAAAAATAAAGCAGAAAGTAAAGTGTTAAGAAATGTATTAGGGAACCTAGTGAGGTTCCATGTGGTTACCTTGGTTAGCGCAAAAGCATATATATTTTTTCTAAATTTACAATTTTATCATGATTTTTTTGAGAATACTCTGTAAGAGATGTCAAAAGCGAGTGCTGTTGCATGTTTCATCAAGATTACACAGAGCCATTGCAGACCAATCAAAATCTGTCACTCAGTTTGTATCGGTACCGTCCTATTGTTTGTTTATGACTTTTATAGTTGTCAAATGGAAAACCGATTGTAGAAAGGTAAAATAAATTATTTTTATTTAAAGCCTAGTTTTTCTACATTATTCTATATTAAGTAAGATATTTTTGTGAAGCTATTATTTCGTATGCAGTAGATAGAACAATTATTTAACAACGCATTCTTGGGTAATTATTATAATAGTCCAACCAATTTTTACTAACAAGATATAAGGAGCTGAAAAATAAAAAAAGGACAAAATATTTACCTAAAAACATAATTAATTAGCTTAGATATTCAAGTTTTAATCATTACATCAAAAAATAATTAGATTAAGAATGCTATGAAATTGATTTTTACATAAAAATTTTGGATTGAAGTATAAATACCACATACAAACACTTACTCCGACCAAGATAGAATTTACGACTATCCCCATACTATTATAATCCACAAACTCACAGCTCTACAATTACAGCTGTGAAACCAAACAAAAACACGAACGAATGGCTCTAATAATTACGTAATAGAGTAAGAAATGCAGCGTACATTTAGTCCCCGGGTCAGGGAGCCGCCGGGAGCGAGGAGGTGTTCTCTATAAATTGCCCCAAAACGACGAGATACGGGGCCTACCTAAATTTCCTTAAGTACGGGCTAACGAGTTACCAACTAATATTGTCGGTTTTATAGTGTGCAGACATGCGAAACGGAACCCCATTTGCATTTATTTGTTGAAGGCTTGTTTCGGATTTCTACTGTTATTTGTTTAAAGTTCAAGGGAGTTCGAGTTTTGGATAATTATTGATATTACGCTTCTAATTTGTTGTGTAATTGACTTGCTTTGGATTTTCGTGATGGTTCGTTGGATTGTATGTAAAATGGGTGTGGTATACCCTACTATGAAATGTAATATCTCCTTTTAGGGTTCCATACTTTTTAAGGAAAAAAGGAAGGAACGCCAAAGCTTGTGTTATTTTTTTTGGAGGAGACATTGCTTGTTGAGTGACGGAGCTTACCGCCGCGCTTTGCCTCGTCACCAAAGGAAAAAAATGTTTGTTTATTGAAGCAAAAACTAGAAAACAAATTATACTGACGAAGTTCGCTTTAATCGCATCGTAAATTGAGATGCATCTGCCATGAAATACAGATCATTAACGTTGGATAAGTTGAAATGCAAACTAGGTGGAGTTTGGCTAACTGAATCACTTTACCGATCGCCTTAATAACTAATAATACTAATCCTATACAGACGATTTATTACCACTCCGTTATATTATATTTTAAGTGGTTTTAGATGGTTTGTTAGTAGATGATGGTTGTTTAAGGATTAGATAGATAGGTCGTTAGTTAGGATAGGTAGTTATTTTTATTGTCCTGTTCTGTTGAAAATTTCGGGGCGTTAAGAACCCTATGCCACAGCGGCCATATTGTTTTCAATAAGTTTATCTCATTAAACTAAAACATTTTAGTCATTATTTTAAATAATTCTTAGTTCACATATACTATTTTAAAATATAAGTTCATAATTTTACTACAGAGTTCAATATTTCCAAGGTAACATTATCTTATTTTTCTTTGCAACACCCGCAGTTCAATCCAATCTCAATAATCTGCATCAGCAATAAACTCGAACGGATACGTGATAATGAAAAACAAAATGAACTGAGATACAGTTAAAGTATAAAAAAGATGATAATATTTTGTTTTTTTTTTTCATTATTCATATTTTACGCTTTTTTCGGCATAACAGTAGGCAGAGAGAAAAAAGTGTTACACTCCATTACTTACTTTCGCGTTGCGTCTTGAATTCCATAACATAAATATAAACGTTCGTCTAAGAACGGATTGAACCCACATACATCACAGTCAACATCATCCCAATGTGCCATTTATTAGTGTTTTCTATCGTTACAAACCAAAATGACCGACTTACAACCATTATTTACACTATCCGTTATTTTAAATTAATAATACAAAAGTTATTATGAAAGAAAATTGGATCGGATAATTTATTTCACTCTACTCTTATCAAAAATAATATGCGCCAATTTAATCCGGTGTTATTGATATGGAAATCATTTTATGGAGTATTATTTTCATGAATAAAATCTGCCGAGCGATTTTCATTTTGCAACCATTGAATAATATATTATATCGCTTTGTGGTCGCGCTCAGCTGTTAATGGCCTCTTAGCACGGAACTAGTGCTCTTGTATTTTTGGGGTATTAATTGTGAGGAATGACAGGTAGGTATGGGGCTGTTGTATTGATGTGTGGTCAGTGGCTATAATTGAAGATGGAAAATTTTTTTTTTCTTAATTTTATATTACGAATACTACACTAAACAAACATTAAACATGCCATAAGAGCTATACGAGCACGTATTACGAGAACTCAAAGTTTTTGCCTCTTTCCTTAAAACCCCTTTATTTTAGTATCAAAACATCACAAAACTACCTCCAACCAATATAGCCAACATTACACGCTTAATAGTAAAATGCCCATCCAAAACACCAATTTTCCGTGTGTTTTCAATAAAAATTCAGTTCGTACCGAGATGGATATACGGCTAACTGATAAATAGCGGGCGGGCCGGCCATACATCGGTAGTCGGAACACGCGCGGCACACCACGATTTATATACAGATGAAGTTGCCCATATTTATTTTTCTGTCCTAATGCGCCTCCTGAAATATTCATGCAGTGACCGACCCATCCGTCTTGTCGATGTCCCTTGTAATATGATGTAATGCCCCGTATGACGAGATACTCCTAATCATGGAAGGGGGAACTACTAAAGCTACAGGTTGGATCGCTTGGAAATGTGTTTTGCTATTTCTTTGTTAAGCATTAAATTATATGCTTATAAGCGTCTATATATGCACAAAGTGTGAAGTGGAGTTAAATTCCGTTAATAAAATAGGTAAGTAAAGAGCAAAGTGTCTTAAAAATATTTTTGCCTATATGGTAAAAGCAGAGAAATTAAAACGTTTTAAAAATTTTACATTTTAGTTTCTAACGAGAATTTATAAATTTAATAAAAGTTAACTAATTAACCCAAGGTACGACGTGTTGGGTGACACGCAATATCTTAATAAGCGGGAGAAGGACAGCGAAGGACGTCCTGAGGCCCTCTGTATGTACATTACAAAGTGAGTGAAAACCAGACTTCATATGATGCTAAAAATACGTAATTTAATATTTTTAGAATGTTAGTTTACATTATGAATGGAAAACTAGTATAAAGGCGTATAAATAAATTGTAACCAGCGTATAAGAATTTCGACGTTGCGTGATTATAACGTATGGCTGAATGGTCAGAGCAATTGAACAGTTAATAAGAGGCATGGGTTCGAGTCCCGCTGCGTTCAAAATTTGATATGTTTTCGTAATAAAATTCATGCACCTACATAATCTAATAAAGAAAATCTTGAAACTACTTATAAAACAGCATTCATAGTAAATATCTGTTAGTTTCCTTTACAATTAACAATTTTGATGTATCTCCTATAAACTTATGTCTGTTCGCGACAGTTCGGTGGCCGATTCGAAATTTGATCGTCATTTGTCCATAAATTGCAATATACGGGCAATCATCTCGGTAGCGACGATATTATCGCGCCATTTCCGTCCCACCAGGAATTGATGAGTTTCACATTTTGAATAACAACTCTATTTTCTAACCGAAAATTTTGACGCCATTATAAGTTAGCTCGTAACTAATATGGAATCCAGCTATAGTTGAAAAATGGAAAGTTTTAAAATCTTTTTCTGTAAAACAGAAACGTAATAAAAATCAAAGTAGCATTTTGCCAGTAAAAACTAAAAAGTAACGTAAAGTAATTCTGTTATCATATATTACTCATAACTTCGGAGTACTATGAAAAGTGGGAAATGACAGAGTCTTAATCAGAAATGAGTGCCTTAACTCTAGGTTCCCAGGTTCCCTCTGATTATCCTCCTATTTGCGATAAAAAAGGATGCTGAAGGTAAAAAATTATATTACTCATGATTTTATAAAATTTACTAATAGTGATCTTTGTGGAACAGGAGAGAATTTATTCACCATCCCCTCCACCACTTTTAAGTAACAAAATACTACACACAAAGACAAAGTAATTTTAGAGCACAGATTGATTTGAAAACAGATAAAGGATGTTCTTGAATTGAAACGGAAGGTAATCACTGTAAAACAAAAGCGACGCTAGAACGTTAAGCAGACAGTATTAAGAAGGGCAAGGCCGACTAAACAAAAAGATTAAGTACTTACCCTCTAATAGACAACTTAAATCCTAAACCTAATTATTCAGTCGCGTTAATATTCAACGCTCGTGCAAAACAAAGAGAATTAAAAATCAAGATGCTCCAGTTCAGTTAAGGTGGCGTCCAATTCGCGGCGAATACCAATTTAATCTTAGCCACGGACCTCGTTCCGTGAAATTTGGTTACAAAAGGACAGAAACAACATGGAATATTAGACTGAAAAGAAAAATAAATACGGTAAAACGTTGGAGCATACAAAATTAGAGACACCCACAAGTTATAAAAGGTAACGGTGCACCATGAATACGAATCCGGCTGATGGCCGTAGATTGAACTTTTATGGGACATGCAAGAGTTATGGGCCCCGTCATTATTTATCATGCGAATGCTTGGTGTGGTAAGGACGTTTAATGTAAGCGTTTTGTGATGTTTTTCATTTTAGTTGATGGTTGTGTGTTCGATTTGTTATTGAAGTATGAGGAAAAGTTTAGAAATATTCAAAATGTTTTTCAGGAGCCTAGTGTTAAGATATTCCCCTTCCCACTTTCCGCCGAATTTTGAAGACATACCGTGTTGAGTGGCGGATCTCAACGCCGCGCTCTGCCTTGACCAGAAAGAAGAAATAAAAATACTAAATATTTCATTAACTCGAGTGAGAATCGAACCCACAACAGTCTACTGTCACACGCTTTTGCCTCTGCGTCACAACTGGCTTCGGTAAAATTATTTACTCTTTTCAGGTTCTGGCAAGCACTAATTTGGATTTGGTAGACTCATTTTAGTTACGTTAATTATGTTGTACATTAAACACATTTATTATTATTCTGGGGGCAGTAGAACAGAACTCTATCTCTTAACCTTTTTGTCCTTTCTGACTTCTCCTATATGAAGAAATAAGTGTGAAGTTGGATAAAAGCTTATTTCATTTCTTATATGAGTGTCGCAATGATGACGACTTAATTACACATTTTTTTGTATAAATAAAGAATGCCGTTGAGTTTTCTCCACTTAAGAGGCAAATTATTCCTGCACTTGAGAAAATATTTTTGATTTATATCACAAAGTAACAGAGAAGCAGAAAAGAAAATCAAAAATACTTATCAAATAATAAACGCTTATAAACTGTACCACAAAAAAACAGTATAAAAAAGTTATGCTTAGAAATACTGAAGTTGGTGACAATAATGTATAGCAGATAGCTGTTAATAGCTAAATAAAATGTTGTGATTTTTACGGCTACCTCAATGGCCTGTGTTTAGAGACTATAGTCCCATAGGAAACTTAATATAGAATATTGTCTTGTATATTTTAGATCGTAAGATCAGTAAAATAAAAACTGAAAATTAAATTGAGAATGAGGATTTCTTATAATATTTTGCTTAAAAATATTTACTACCTTAAACAAGATTGTTTCAGAATTTTTTGAACTTATTGTTTACTCGAGTGTATTTCATCGTCGCTCAATGCTCAACACGAAAACGAAGCAATACAGAAATCTGTGCCATCTGTAAGCAATTGTAGGGACACACAGACTGCTACAATGGCACAAAGCCCCGATTATGATCGATGACAATAATAACCGAGGCCCAGGCTCTCGTTCATTATTTATCTTCACACTTCGCCGGTCGGTAAGAATTTTTCATGCAAATATTAGGCTCCCGGGCGTCAGGCAAGTTTCATAAACGCTCTAACGCCGTTTTATGAACTCCCTATTTTTATCTTGATATTTTGAGGCTTTTGTAGCTTGTATTCCCTTTCGAATATTGCTTTGTTGTTGACTATAAATTCGCTTTTACGATTTAATAGCGAGTTTTGTTTTATTTTTTTGGCATTCCTTTTTTGTTAATATATTATTATTTCGTGAGCATATTTTGTAATGTGTTTTATTATACGGATGTGGTTCTGGATTCTAATCTGACTCGAGGGGAAACAATTGGGATTTTTCCTTTTCCAGTTATGCAAATTATGTCTTTGAGTCATCGAACACCCTGTGACTGTTAATGGGTAAAAATAAAAATCAAAGTAACAGGTCTGTGATGATAAAATATGTTATTGAGATTTGTTATTGTAAATGAACTTTGCACCTTGTCAATAGCATGTATGTACGCACATGTAGTGCGTGCATAAGTTCCGTCACTCAACACGCAAATCCTCCAGAATTCGATTGAAAGTGGGGAACAGAGTTTCTTAACACCAGGTGAGGTAACCTAGCCTACCCTTGCTAAGTGGGGGGGATACAGTGTAGAGTTAAAAAAAGAAGTCTTCTTAAGCTGAAGTCAGAGTAAAGTATAAGATTTTAGCAATCGCGTTTCCTACGTCCATTAGCCCTAATGTTACGATCTGTTTCAGCGAGCGTTCGTCCGTTGAAGCGTTTTAAAGTACATTTCTCTTTATTTCATAATCTGAGTTACGTTCAACTACAGTGTATTGTGCGCCGTAATGGGAAATATATATAATGGTGTAAATAATATTAAATGTTTTTTTTTGTTTTTTTCTTTTTTTAAGTTTTTTTTGGAGTTCCAATCCGACCGCGGTACCGCCAGGACGTCTCAATGTCCGCTTGGCATCGCTTTCGCAATCACCAAAACCAAAAACCCAAAAACCAAAAACCAATCCACGCACGCGCGCACTATCGACCTACGCCACCCTGCAACACCAAGAAGACGAAGAGGACCGATCGGCGTCGTTTTGTTCGGCGAGCGGCGATCTCCGTTGTTCTGTGTAGTGCAGTGTAGAGTGTTAGTGTCCATAGGATTTCACCTGGATTCCATACCCACGTGAGTACTTTTACACAGTGTTAGCTTAAGCTAGGTACTCACCCCGGCCCCACCAGGCCGAGACATTAGGTCAAAGTAGGCACACACCCCTCGCCTTGGCGGGGGGTCAATCTAGTTTCCCAAAATGGTCCGCGTAGACGCGAATAACTTGCTTAGCTACGTCGCGCAATATTTCCCCGACGCTCTTAATGGCATCAAAGATTACGTCGATAACGAGACGATCGCTCAGTCACCGGAGCTCTTAGAACAGATGGAGGACGAACCGGTGGAGGTCGACGCCGGCTCGGATGAGGACGAGGCTTCCGCAAACAACGCGGAATCCGAGTCCGAGTCTGAGGCCGCGGAGGCCTCCTCGTCGTCCTCGTCGTCCTCTGAGTCCTCGGCCGACGAGGAAGAAACTCCCGGTGTGGAGGATAATGACGGTTTCGAGACCGTCAAATCAAAATCGGCCAAACGGAAGGCCCGTAGATCGCTAGGTACTCCGCCAATAACTCCAGAAAAAACCCCCTCCCCGCGGTCCTCACCCCCGCGTAAAAATAGGGCACGCGCGCAGGTAGCCGAGAAGGGTGCGCAGGTAGACAAAAACGGCTCCGACGCCGAAATGACAGACAAGACCGACAATACAACTGCTAGAAATAACAATAGTAAGAACAATAATTCGATCCCCGCGTCCAACTCCGGCGACGGCTCGGTACCGGTACCGGCCGGCGCTCGTAGGGCAAGGTTACCTCCCCCGATAGTAGTTCAGGATAGGAAAGCATGGGACAATTTACAATTATGGATGTTGTCCCATAAAGTGCAGTTCAATTCTGCCAGATCAACAGCTCAAGGCGTTAGAGTTCAGGTATTAACACCCAACGACCACAGGGTCCTTACGGCCCACCTTAGAAATTACAAGATAGGGTTCCACTCCTACGCTCTGGAGGACGAGCGTCAGTTGCGTGTAGTCCTCAAGGGTATCCCTTCCGACTTAGAGACCGAATCCGTATTTCGGGACTTAAAATCCCAAAATCTTCCAGTTAGGGCAGTCCACCGTATGTACAATCAGTACACTAAAAAAAGCTACGACATGGTCCTAGCTGTCCTAGACCGCAGCCCAGAGGGCAAACAAATCTTTAACATTAAATCCGTCTGCTCACTCACGGGCATTACTATCGATAAGCCATGGTCTCGTGGCATTCCAGGGCAGTGTCGCCGCTGCCAGCTCTATGGGCATTCCGCCAAAAACTGTCACGCAAAACCCAGGTGCGTGAAGTGCTTAGAAAGTCACGCTACTGCTGACTGTCCGCGCAAGGTCCCAGACCCGGCCGTACCTCCCAGCTGTGTCCTGTGTGACGACCCAAGGGCACCCCGCAAATTACCGCGGATGCCCTAAGGCCCCACGCAGGTCCGGCGGAAAGGGCGGCAGGACGCATAAGGCTTCGATGCCTTCCCGTCCAGCGCAAAACCCGTCCGGCCCTCAGCCAAAAACTCCAACCAGCCCCTCTTCCTTCCACCAGTGCGTGGAAAAAACCTCTACCAGAGACCCAAGCCGCCAAGGCCTCCAATCCCAAACCCAAGCCCTCCAGGGCCACTTCCTCTGCCCGCCAGCCCCGTGGGGAGGTAACAGAACAGGATAGTATCGAAGACGCGATCGACATTGCGACCAGCTTTTTAGATATACTAGATAAAGACGAATTATTGGCCTTCGCGAAAGGCTTAGTAGACTCAAACGGCGATCCTAAAAGTACGACTCCAAGTAATTAAGCTCAACAGAAAGCTTATAGCCAAATTACTACTTGTCAATGCTCAAACTTCCAATGGCGGTCAATAATAATTTTAGAATCAACCCGCCCGATTTAAGACTCGCGCGAGTCAA
>HE670838.1:337545-408715 GCA_000313835.2 Heliconius melpomene melpomene | reverse complement strand
AAGTTGGTGACGATTTCAAAAAAACCTATACAAACTTTCAACCCCCTTATTTGCACCCTTAGGGGGAGAATTCTAGAAAATGATGAAACACGTGTTCAATTAAATACTTTTAAAAATCTAAATTTCAAATTTTAGAAAAATCAGTGCCAATTTTAAATTTTTTCCATACAAACTTTGAACCCCTATTTCACCCCTTTAGGGTTGAAATTTTTCAAAATCCCTTCTTAGTGGATGTCCAGATTACGAAAGTAAACTTTTGTCCAAATTTAACGTTTCTACGCACAGCGGTTACGGCTGTGCGTGCGTCTTACCTCAGTCAGTGAGGACAAGTCCTTTTATATATATAGATAGATAGATTAAGATAGAAGTGTATTATCACAATGGTGTCCTACTTGGTTTATTCGGCGAACAGAAATGTCCTACGAGTTTTTTATTGAGCAACTATTGAGTTTCTTGCCGTAGTAGTTTCCTATAGGAAAAGTACTTGTAATGGCCAAATTGAAATAAAGAATATTTTGATTTTGATTACATTATAAACCTTTCTACTTATGATTTCTGTACAAAAAGTAATGATATCCCGTCAAAAACATAAATGTAAAATGAAAGCCAAGTTCAGTAATAAAACATATGCTTTCAGCGATAAAAGAAGTGAGATGTAAATGTATGCCAAGTTCAATGGTCAGTCCTGAAATTTATTTTTAACAATATAAAATATTTTATAACAACTGTAAATGCCCATTCTTCTTACAACTTGGAGACTTTATTTATGTCTAATATCTGATTTGGCTAGTTTTCTTATGAATTTACAATAGAATCTGAGTAGAATACAATTTGAATACATTCATTTATATCGATGTAAATTAATTTGAAAACTAGCCAAATCAGATATTAGACATAAATAAAGTCTCCAAGTTGTAAGAAGAATGGGCATTTACAGTTGTTATAAAATATTTTATATTGTTAAAAATAAATTTCAGGACTGACCATTGAACTTGGCATACATTTACATCTCACTTCTTTTATCGCTGAAAGCATATGTTTTATTACTGAACTTGGCTTTCATTTTACATTTATGTTTTTGACGGGATTTTAAATTTCCTTATAGATTTTCAGTGACAAATTTAAACTTGAACTAAATAAACTTGAACTGAACGAATATTTTAAAAGTACATTAACGAAAATACTTCGTTTTACTATATACCTACAATACCATTATCTTTATTGTTTACACTTACATATAAACAATTGTATAGAATCAACGGGCGAAGCTGCCTTTCTGGGTCACTCATATACACGTAATACACGTAAATCTCTCCCACTTTGTGAGGTAGGGAAAGATAATTCACTGTGTCTCTACTTTCTACCTAAAAAGCCATGCATTATTTGGCCACATCGTAGAAAATATTATAGGATAATATTCCGATCAATTAAACTTAATTTCAACTTTAATCATTAAAAAAATGATTAAATTAAATAATATGATATCATAACACGATCGTGAAATTATAAAATCAAATTTTTCTTTATTAATATGACACCTAGAACGTACATAAATATACGAGTATATTGTTGTGAAACAACTTTTTATTACAGTTACTTTCGTTTTCTTAATACAGTTTTTGTTTCACCCTTTCTCTTAAAAAGTGAACTAACTGCTTGTTGCGTGTTATTAAAACTCATATAAAGTGTCGTTTATAATAATTTTCTTAATTATTAATAATTACCTTTTGTAGTTTATATATCAGTTTCACGCTGTATCCCGCACACAGCAGGTTCGGCAGAGGGAACCTAGTGTTAAGATCCGTTCCCCATTTTCTGCCCAATTCTGGACACTTTGCGTGAGTGGCAGAGCTTAACGCCGCGTTACAGTCTCACCTTTGTGCCCCTGGGCCACGACGGTTTACACAATTATCTTTCGTAGTTTATTTTATAGGCTAAAATATATTATCGATACATCATCGCATTCTTCCATTCTTTTAACGTTTTTTCGGTTGCGTGCCCAACGCCGACAGGATAATTAATAATTTTAGTACATACTAACTTTTACTTGCGGCTTCGCCCGCATAGTCAAAAAGAAATAACTAAGAGTTAGTTGCTTTTTAAACATAGAATATTTATATATTGTTTACCTGAATATTATACACCTTTAATATACAAAATTGTAAATTTAAAAGAATAAGTAAAAATAATGTAGTTTCAAAACTGCCATACACCAAAGGTCATGTCATAATAAACCTGTTTCTCGAATATATGGTTAGTTGTATCTAATCTATTGAATTATTTTGATTGTTAGAAAAAGTTTGCAATATGCGAAAAGCATTTAAAACATAATATATTTCAAGATTGCAATTTCAAATATATGATTTTTGATTTGTTGATTTTTTTTTATTAAAATGTATGAGGCCAGTCGTGGCCAACTAGCAAGCGTGCACAAACGAGACAGGTTGGGGATTCGATTCCCATTTGAATAAAAGAAGTATTTAATATTTTCATTTCTCCGCTCTAGCTACGAGGCAAAGAGCGGAGCCTCCAGAATTCAAAAGACCTCTTAATGAGGACGGAGTGTCTTAACATTAGGTTTCTAGGTTCCCATTGCTATGTGTAGGATACTGCGTTAAGCTACAAAAAATAAAATTTCCTAAATAATCATATTATAATTTATAATGAAATCTCCCAATATATCTTAAAGTCGCACTACTGTTTTAATTATAAGCCGTATTCCGAAAAGATTTGTATCTGCTACCTTCGTATGGAATAAGAAATATCTCGATTATTTTTTATTTAATTATTAAAGTAAGTGATAAAACGAGAACGATTACTGATAACCGGCACGCTTGTTCATTATTTGCATCTAGATTAGTTAATTATCTTAAATCTCAAAAAGCTATAAAGCTTTAAGCTTAAGCTTTTTTTTATAAGCTTTATATATAAATTTATATAATTTTATACTGCCAAATATTATATAACATCTTTCAACGATCTGGTTAGAACTTGGCTTCTGTGCATACTAGGCTAGATTAGCTTAGCTTTACGGTTTTTCCCGCATAATCCAGCGGTGTAGGCAGAGAGAAATTAGTGCTAAGATACTCTGTTCTCCAGTTTCCAGCACGAGAACTCAATGCCATCCATCGTTTTGTTACCAGAGCGACGAATAATTCATTCCCTCAAGTGAGAATCGAACCTACTACCATCACGCTTACGAACAGGCAATGTGCTGATGCGAAGGTCCACGATGGCCTGACCACAAAAAACTACAAATGCTATGAAGTTTTAAGTTAAAACAATATACTTTTTCGTTATAGGAGTGTTTTTCAGTAATAAACATGGTCAGTGTAGGTACCCTTGTATGTTTCGGCACGAAAGGTCATCAACATTTCACTAGTTTTTTTTCAGCTTCACGCTGTATCCTGCATATAACATAGCATGGAGGCAGAGAGAGCCTAGTGTTAAGACACTACGCTTCTTACTTTCTATCGAATTCAGGCATTGTGTGTTGAGTAAGAGAACTAAGCGCCACGCCTCGACACCAAAGTGAAGAAGTGAAAATATTACATTTTTCATTTTCTCGAGTGGGAATCGAACCCAAAACCTGCCGCATTTACAGTCACACGCTTGTGCCGCCGCACCACGACTGCTCTCAACACTTCACTTCACAACACTAACAACATAATATTTAAATT
The DNA here is from genome assembly GCA_000313835.2 of Heliconius melpomene melpomene. Classification (NCBI taxonomy): domain Eukaryota; kingdom Metazoa; phylum Arthropoda; class Insecta; order Lepidoptera; family Nymphalidae; genus Heliconius; species Heliconius melpomene. Next base: position 405,035 of record HE670838.1, on the reverse strand, counting down.
ATTCCAAATTTCCGAAATCAATTTCAACATTTTATGTGCGAAATTAAATTTTAAGAATCAAGGTTTTTATATATAACTTTCAATGAAAAATCGATTTTGTAATTTCTATAAATATATAATTACCTGCATAATAAGTATGTCAGTAGTAAAAATTGACGAGCGCGGACAGTTATTGGCAATTTGAATCAATAAAATATTTCATACTTTTATATTTACACTAAAAGATCACCAACTCGATTAAGAAAGGCTCTAAAGTGTTTTTTCTTCGAAATGCGAAAAGTGAGGTTAATTGATTAAATCTTTATTAACAGTCTCTTGTGAACAAACTAATTGTATTTTTAGCATCACGCTGTATATACATAGAAAGTTAGGCAAATGAAACCTGTAAACCTAGGGCTGGGTCACTCCGTTCCCGTGAAGACACCCCCATTTCTCACTTTCTGCCGTATTCTGGAGGCTTAAGATCCGCCAACGTCTCACGAGCTACAAAAAGTAACTATGCTACTTTTAAATGTCAACTTTAACACTGAAAAAATGTAAATATGTCAAAAATTAACCACCAGCTGTTTTTTTTTTCGAAAAAAAATTGTTCAATATCAATCATTATAATTATTTCCTTTAAAGAATATTTTGGCGCACATTTACTTAGTGAGTCAGAATAAGCGAAAGTTATATCACTACGATTTTTTCGTCAATCTCTTTTATATTGTAGCGATCCAAAACCATACATAAAATGTGTAGGCGAGTAATATAATAAGTGGCGGAACTTAACGCCGCAACGTCTTTTTCTTAAAATCACTAAACCAAAAACATTAATTCAGAACGAAGAAGACTTGAGGTAGTAAAAGCGAACAATATATTTTACACATCTATCAAACAAAGATTACAATGTTTATAGGTTTATTTCGTTTCAGCCGTAAATTTTATTCGGTGTCATTTTCCTGTTTTATTGAATAGTTAAGTCTAATGGATATGGGTAGGTTTTGTCAAAATCCTATTAGAAGGAAAGATATTCGAAGGAAAGAAGAAAGGTGTTCTCCTGGCACCGTGGGGTTATGAAGAGTAATAGTTACAAATTCAATGCATTTGAGAGAACTTTATCGTTTTGAGGCCAGTCACGTTGCAGGCTCTGCAGGATCACAAAATGTGACTGTAAACGCGACTGGTTGTAAGTTCGATCCTCACACGAGGAAACCACTCGTCGCTCTGGTGTGAAAACAAAGCGTGGCGTTAAGTTCCGCCACTCAACAAGCAATGCCTTCAGAATTCGGCGGAGAGTGGGTAACGGAGTTTCTTAACGCTAGGTTCCCTCTGCCTACCCTGCTGAGTGCGAGATAGAGTGCCAAGCTAATTTAATTTGTTATTGTTTTTTTAGCCGGTCTATTTACACACAGCCTCCGGTACTTAATATTTCTTTTAAACGAAAATAGATTTTAGGCCTAAACCTTAAAATTAAATCTTCATTAAGAAAATAACCTTCTTTAACTACGATTCGATAGGATTTTTTCAAGTTTTAACTGGATATAGGTACCAGTGTTTGTCAATCTACCTATTTGGCTTATCATTTATTTGCCTTCCTGCTTCACAGGCGGGCCTGTGCCAATCGGTTTTTAAGTTTATTTTTAAAAGCATGTTTTTTTTAACTATTATTTATAATTATTTAGTTCAAATTCATATAGAATTAACAATAACATTATTTAATTATATTATAACATAGAAATTGAACGACAAATACTGTTCAAGTAGATTTCTACATTAAATTTCAGCTGTCTCAACGTTTCGTATCGTTAAAGCAGTGCCTCGTTAAGCCGCTTAGTTATTTCAGGTAACTGACATGTACAATATTATTTCTGAGAATGAAATTTGGAGGATAGCATGGATTTCGTTGTAGAGAGTTGTTTAAATTGGAAATCCCGCAAATAGCAGGGTAGGCAGAGGGAACCTCGTGAGTCCCAGTGCAGGGTGCAGGGTGGACGGGGTGTCTTACACTCCGTCCCCCATTTCTTGTTGACATTGCATGTTGAGTGGCGTAACTCAATGCCGCACTTTGCCTCGACACCAGAGTGAAAAAATGAAAATATAAAACATTTCATTTCCTCGACTGGGAATCGAATCCATAATTTGTCGCTTTAGCAGCCCCACTTTGTGCCCTTGCATCACGACTGCCCTCAAAATCTCTTTTATTTAGCATTTAATTAATTCAGCTTGGAATTTGACTTTACAGGGGCAACTTGTTGGTTAAAACCACAAAATTGCAACAAAAAAATGATATATGAATCATTGACAGAAAATGATTGACGTTTAACAACCGCAATCGAGTTGTTGCTAATTATAATTAATTACCTATATAAAATTATGAAATAAACTTTTAGTACATTTTAAATTTTGATACTAAAAATAGAACATACCGTTTCATAAGTTGATTTTTGTGTACAAATTCTGCTTATATGAATAAGATAGATAGGAATCAAGTCGCTTCGCTCGTTAACTCCAGTTCGTCGCGCTTATTGTAGCTTATGATAAAAATCTTTTTGAAACACATCGTCGTATAATTTTTATTTTAGTATTTTACGCCCCCAAAATTAAGGTAGTAATTAGGGAACGGAAGTGTCTTAATGGGAAATGAGTGTTCACTACCAGGTTCCCCTGCCTACCCTGCTATGTGCGGGATAAAGCGTGAAAAAAATATATTAAAACTTAAAACATCCTTTACCAGCCAAGCCAATTGTAGTAAGTCAGTCGTTGTTCGACGTCGGTTAATCTTATCAATGTTTTAACGATTCTTGACATTCGAAAACAATGTTTGGAAAATCCAGGCATATTCGTACGTCCCAAAGGACAAAGTTTTATATGATAAAAGCTTTTACCTTTTTACGTTTAACGAAATCAATTTTCACGTGCCACTGAAATCTGAACGTGGGATGTTATGGATCAAACTTGTTGTTTTTTTAAAAAGTGGATTAAATTACTGTTAAAGCGAAAAATATTTTTTTCGCCTCAAGCTGTTTCCTTTTTAGCTAGAGAGAACGGAGTGCCAAACACTACGCTCTCTGTATACTTCTTTTGTCTCGTACACTGTCATGAACCTATTCATATATGTCCTCCGTGGATCCTCATATTGTTACGTGACCTCCTACTACCATCGATTCTTTGTTTTCGAAGGTCAACCGAGGTCTCATCCTGCCATTCTTACTTATTATTTTATAATGTTTATAATTTTTATCTGTTAGGCATGTCTGTTTATTATTTATATAGATATATTTAATTTAATCCTGGTTTACACAATATTTTATACTAAATCTAAATTAATTATTAAGAAAATTATTCTCCGCTTTCTTTTCCTTCTCATTGTCTAACATAAATCAGATCCACAAGTATAGAATCTGTGACCTGCAAATTCTTCAACGAGCTTTTTTATGATTGAAAACATTCTATTTTCGTATGTATCCTATCCTATATCTTATAAAACAAAGTCGCTTTTCGTGTCTGTCTGAACTTTCTAACTCTTCTTCTTCTAAACCACCCAACGGATTTTTATGCGGTTTTCACCATTAAGTCGAGTATTTCTCAGGGAAGGTTTATATATAGTTTATTTGTACATTCTTATGTAAATTACCATAAATACGATAAATGTATCTAAAGTCCTACCCGTTGAGACACTTTCGCGCATGCGCTGCTTTAATGGTAAGTACTACATGAAAATAATGTACTGGAGTATTGTGCCTCTTAATAAGATCTACAAAAAAGTCCGCGAGAGCATATTCGTATCTTTTAAGGATAACGTGTAGTGATCATATTTCTGTCTAAAAATAATAATTTCAATATATTTTTTATTGTGAGGGAAATTTTTCCATAATGGTATTAATCCTTATCCTTTAAAATACTTTATTAAATTTCTACGTTAAACGAAGATAAAATTAGCTTTTTACACTATTTCGAAATTGCGAATAGTTTTAGAGAAAAACGCATTTAATAGTTAACACATCACGCCGTTCACACAACAGCTGTATCGAGTCAAGTTTCACTTATCCCTTACTCTCAGCATATAAATAAGTATATTAGTATATAGTTACGTTGGCCATTTAATGTAGATCAAAACTGTCTTTTACTGTTTTTCATTTTAATAAGTACTTTAGAAGTTGTTACAATATCAAAACATCCTTGCTGCGAAACGCGCCCCGCGACGTTTTGCTTATACAAGCGCGTCATGAGCAGTCATCGGTGGTTCAGTGGTAGAATGCTCGCCTGCCACGCGGGCGGCCCGGGTTCGATTCCCGGCCAATGAATTCTATTTAATTTTCCTCACAGGCAGCCACGTAGTGCTTGCTTTTCATCAGGGACAGAATACCCTCTTCAGCATTAACCACAGGCATTGCAACAAAGATTTAGATGCGTTTGCACGTATTGGATAATTGGAGTTGAATGTATTATTTCAGCGCGATATATTTGGTTTCATATTTTTGTAGTAGTTATTAGTAGGTAGGCTTTTGTTTATAATTTCTTCCGTTTAAAAATAGTCATTTAACTATCTAAAAATAGTCATTTAAATATATTTTAATAAGTACTTGAAAAGATTAGTAGCACAGATTTAAAATTACGGTACCTACTAAAAAATCCTTGCCGAGTAAAACAATTGAAAAATACTTATTGAAACTACGAAAATGCGGGTTGCATTAGGGTTTTATTAATTTTCACATTATCTTAAGTGCTTTGCAAACATACATTATATAAATAATCCAGTAGTAAAAGCGGGCGAAGCCGCAAGGGGGTCGCTAGTGTTATATAAACCAGCGTATAACCTATAGATATTTAGTTTTACAAAAATAATTTCTCGAGGAAGTAGTATAATGAATTGTTTATGTTTAACATTTGGTTCCCTTGTTTATATACGTATCTATATAAATCCTGAAACTCATTTTTCAAATCACATTCTCTTAAGAGAATACCTTACCCTTGTCATCTGATGACACAATGAGTAATACGTATTAAAAAATACATGTAAATACTAAATTGTATATATTTATAAACATACTGATTTCTCTACTTCTATAAAAGTGGCCTAAAGTCTAGAAAATAATAAAATATCTAATGTATTATTAATATTCTCCATTCTCCAATTTTAGTGATTTAATTTGTGACTTGTTTTTACTACAAAAAATAAAGCATAGCGAGATTTACTTTGAATCTGAGAATCTAGTTTATAAAGACTTCGTTTCTACTTAGACATTTCAATATCCGACTTTTCGTCTAATTTATGAGGCTTCATCTAATAAATATCAAAATAATTTATACCCCCGAGTTGGAATCGAACCTATAACCATCGCCTCTACAGAGCGCTCGTGCCTCTTTGCCACTACGGCCTAATAAATAATTATTAACTTGAAATTACGCCCTAGATATATTCTTCATCATTTCACGAATCATTGAATCCAAAAGTTTTATCATAATGTATCGTTGGGTACAGACGACCTCTTAAAAGCGTAAAAAGAAAAGCTCAAATTATTTATTGGACATTAAGCTTTACGAGGGACCCCGAGTATTAAAATCAGTCGTTACTACGTGATTTTAACGTTAACGGGCGTTATAGCCACACTCAAAGATGTCAATTAAGCTTAACTGATTTTAAAGTTTAAGTTTAAAGTTAGTTAAAGACTAATTGTCGACTCTAAGTGTGACTGAGTGACCTAAAAATATTAAAATTTGATTTTTTTTGTGTATATTGAAGGTTAATATATTCTCATAGCCAGGCTTCTCATGTGTGTTCGATTCTCAGGAAATTAAATAATTTACATTTCTATTTTCTTAGCTCTCGTATTGTGGCAAAACGCGGTGTTGAGTTCCTCTACTCAACACGTAATGTGTCCAGGACTATATGGAAAATGGGATACGAAGTGTTTTGCCACTAGGTTCCCTCCTGTTTGCGGGATACATTCTCAACTTTATTTTGAATTTTACGGGATTTAGAAACTGTTACATTCTCAACTATGAATAAAGAATAGAGTGTCCAGTTATATTTGTATACAGTATATATTGTTTAGTATGGAAAATGTAAGAATATAACAAAATAGTATAAAAAATCCTTACAGATTCAATTTTCATTATAATATGAATTATACTACTTAATATCTACACCCTCCAATTATTAATTAAAGACTAAGATTTTTTATATCATTTATGTAAGATTTCAAAGAAAGTAAAGTCCTTACTCTCTTTTTTACCGTACGTACGTAAGGAGATTCCTTCATGTGTTCTCCATATAACGTGAAATTGGCGAAGTGATTGGTGCTCAACTGGCACGCCCGGAACGCCATTAATTAAGAACTGAACTGAACTGAACTGAACTTATATTAAGCTTTACACAGAGACGAAAATAACAACAAAATTTTAAAATATCAATCAATATTCTTCAATTAATCACCGTCAATCAAACGCAAATTTATGGTTTCGGTTTCAACCAGTAAATAATTATCTAAATATTATCAATCTATTTTTACTCTAAATGTCTATAGTCTACTTATTTGTTTTTAATGGTATTTATGTACAGCATTGGGGCCAGTCGTGGCGACAGGGTATGGGTTCGATTCTCACTCGAGGCAGTAAATTATATAATTTTCCTCGCTTTGGTAACGAGGCAAAACGTAGCGTTGAATTCTGCCATTCAAGACGCAATGTCTCTAGAATTTGGCGGAAAGTAGAGAAAGGATGTACTCAACACTAGGTTTCCAAGCTCCCTCTGCCTACGCTTCTTTGTGCGGGATACAATGGGAAAAAATATGGAGAAATATCAGTTCTAGATGACGGAGGAGGTTGTATTGCTTAAGTAACCAATAGAGAGCTGAATTTAAAATTAATCAATTGTGTGGATTTTTTGATGATAATTTAGATGAGAATAAGAAAAAAAATAACAAAAAACGAATAATAGAGAAAGTTAATAGCGAAAACTATAATTATTTTCTCAATATGGCTATTACAGATTGTTATGTACTAAGTTGGCACGTCTAGAGGTTATAAATAAAGAACTAAGCCGAGTTGTAAGCCAAAATACTTTTACATAAACATCGATCATTTTACCTAAAATATACGCTGTCTACATATTAATAATGATGCAGTTTTAATTTATCACAGTAGACCACATGCCGAAGTAAATCACGGCGTTAAGTACCACTCAACACGCAATGCCTACAAAATTTGGCAGAAAGTTAGGAACGGAATTTCTTAACACGAGGTTCCCTCTGCCTACCCTGATGTGTGCGGAGAACTAATATTGGAACACTCCTTTACACACTTGCCGCCGAATTCTAGAGGCATTACGTGTTGAATGGTGGAACACAACGCCGCCCTTTCCCTCGACACCAGAGCGAAGAAATAGAAATATAACGAACCCATAACCAGTCGCGTTTCTATTATTATTATACTTTATTTATTACTATTAATATTATTCTACTATGACTTCGCTTAAGGCAATGTAAATTATTAAATACAATTATGCATTCTAAATCACATAGCGGACATACCGTAGATATCAAGTTATTTATAGAACTTAACGATCTGTCACAGATAAACATTATAATTAATGCAATAAAACTGTAAATAACACATCTAATTACTATAATTTGTGCTAATTAACAATTAATTAAGGTTGTCATAGTGAAGTTGGCACGTGTCTTGGAGATAACGTTCAAGTGGGTTCATGTTTCAAAAGATAAATATATGTATATGTGATATTTATATTTATATGACTAAGAACGGCGTTAAGCTCCGCCACAATGTCGTGAAAGTTTGGCTTTTACTTTTGGTTTTTACTGATGTCGACGCTGTCATACGGAAGCAGTGGAAAGGTGAGTATTGTAAAAGAAGAATGAAAGAAAGATGAATTCTGTGAAGATGCGATCTCTCCATAGGATACAAAATGGTAGGTACTAGCGAAGATGTCACTGTGAGAATGAAGAACGTGGGCATGTCCGAGAATGAGTGATAAAAGAATGACAAAAGATATTTATGAAGAGTGAGTGGGAATAGAGGGACGGGGTGTTGGTGAAATAACTAATTTCTTCTTTTTCTTTCCCTCGCTCGGGTAAGGAATCTCAAAAAAAATATCTGGCAATAATTGACATTTCTTCTGAAACGATGTGCACAAAGGGTAAAATAAATTGTTATCCAAAACTCCATGTGACAGAATAAGTATGTATGTATAGAACATGAACGATTTTACACCCTAGCGTTACGTGATCTTGCATTTGTATTAGGACTTCAATTTTTTCATTACTTTTACAGAAAACGTGTTTACATTTTACATGGTAAAAGAATGTACTTTTTTTAGTAAGTTTTTTATTTTTTGAAATAGATTTTAAATCTAGTATATAGTTTTAAGATACTCCAATACTTCCCAGATACACCTTTCTCTTCTCAATGACTAATTATGCGGGCGTGTTGAGTGGCGAAACTCAACATTCAGTCTTTGCCTCGTTACCAGAGCAAGGAAATGAAAATATTAAATATTTTATTTCCTTGAGTCGGAATCGAACCTACAATCTTATCGTTTATAGTCACACGCTTATAACTCTGCGCGTCGACGGACTCTTATAAATTTTTGATCAATATTGTGTAATTTTTTCTGTCTTTAAGAAAAGATCTGAATTTTCTAAGCATTGAGACGAACGAAGAGGATTAGAAAAAAAAATGTTATTAAATATACATTAATTTTGATATTAATACACATATTTTAAGTAAACATTTTGACAAATATTGTAATATAATATGTAAATAATAATTGTAATATAATAATTATGTAAATAATAATAAAGTATGTAATCCACCAAAGTAGAAATTCCACCAAAACTAACATTTTAAATATACGACACTATATGAGGAAGGTATTTCACGAGTAATATTTAAAAGAACCTTACAATTTTAGGGCAACGGCCCCTTTTATATGCCGCTACAATATACATTTAACGATGAACGTAAACAGTTTTTTCATGCTTTTATATTGTTATATGGTGCTCGTAAATTGTATAGACCGCAAATATCACAACGTGGAATTTTTCAGGCTTTTTTTTCGGCTTGTAAATAAGAATGATACCTTGCATGTCATGTAAAATTGGATATAAAGATGGGTTTTTAATTAAAACACTAAAGATTTTTAAAAGCTTTTATTTAACTTGCAATGTATGTATGTGGGTTCGGGTGAAATCTTAGAGCTCAATTTTGAAGTAGATATCGTCAACCGATTGAGCTGAAATTTTGTATACACGTTTACTTTGGATGACAATGCACGATAAAATATGTGACGTCATTCTAAATGTAATATGGCGGACCATGCAAGATGGCGGAATTGTTATTTTTAATGTACTTCTACAATATGGGTATCAAATGAAAGGACTCGTTGAGAGCAACTTGAAAAATAATGTGATGTCACTCTAAATCCCATAAGGAAGATATTGAAGATAGCCGAGTATCTATTTGGTCTACTTCTACAATATACATATTAAATGAAATGGGTCGTTGACCGTAACTCTAAAAATAATGTGACGTTATACTAAATCCAATATGGCGGAACATCTAAGATGGCGGAATAGTTATTATTTATGCACTTCTGCAATATGGGTATCAAATGAAAGATCTTGCCGAGAACTATTAGAAAAATAATGTGACATTACTTGAAATCCAATAGAATCGACACGATTCAAGTTTTTTGTGCTTTCATATAATGAAAGGTATGTTCGTACGATTGAGCTGAAATTTTGTATACACGTTTGGTTTGGATGACAATGCACGATAAGGTTTGTGACTTCATTCTAAATACAATATGGCGGACCATCCAGGGTGGCGGAATAGTTATATTTCATGAACTTCTATAATATGGGTATCAAATGAAAGGGCTTGTTGAGAGTAACTGGAAAAATAGTGTAACGTCATTCTAAATCCAATATGGCGAACCATCCAAAGTAACAGAATAGTTATTTTTGTATGCACTTGTACATTACGGGTATCAAATGAAAAGGCTTCTTGAGAGCAACTTGAAAAATGATGTGACGTCATTCTAAATCTAATAAAGCGGACCATCCAAGATGGCGGAATTGTTATTTTTAATGTACTTCTACAATATGGGTATCAAATGAAAGGACTCGTTGAGAACAACTCGAAAAATAATGTGATGTCACTCTAAATCCCATAAGGAGGATATTGAAGATAGCCGAGTATCTATTTGGTCTACTTCTACAATATAGATATTAAATGAAATGGGTCGTTGACCGTAACTCTAAAATTAATGTGACGTTATACTAAATCCAATATGGCGGAACATCTAAGATGGCGGAATAGTTATTATTTATGCACTTCTGCAATATGGGTATCAAATGAAAGATCTTGCCGAGAACAATTAGAAAAATAATGTGAATTCACTTGAAATCCAATAGAATTGACACGATTCAAGTTTTTTGTGCTTTCATATAATGAAAGGTATGTTCGTACGATTGAGCTGAAATTTTGTATACACGTTTGGTTTGGATGACAATGCACGATAAGGTTTGTGACTTCATTCTAAATACAATATGGCGGACCATCCAGGATGGCAGAATAGTTATATTTCATGAACTTTTATAATATGGGTATCAAATGAAAGGGCTTGTTGAGAGTAACTGGAAAAATAGTGTAACGTCATTCTGAATCCAATATGGCGAACCATCCAAAGTAACAGAATAGTTATTTATGATGCACTTGTATATTACGGGTATCAAATGAAAAGGCTTCTTGAGAGCAACTTGAAAAATGATGTGACGTCATTCTAAATCTAATAAAGCGGACCATCCAAGATGGCGGAATAGTTATATTTAATGCACTTCTATAATATGGGTATCAAATGAAAGGGCTTCTTAAGAGCAACTTGGGAAATAATGTAACGTCATTCTAAATCCAATATGGGGGACCATCCAAGATGAACGAATAGTTATTATTTTTGCAATTCTGCAATATGGATATCTAATGAAAGGGCTCATTGAGAGCAACTCGAAAAATAATCTAACGTCATTCTAAATCCAATATGGCGGACCATCCAAGATAGCCGAATAGTTAATTTTAGACTACTTCTACAATATGGATATCTATTGAAAAGGCTCGTTGAGAGTAACTCGAAAAATGTGACGTTTTTCTAAATCCAATATGGCGGAACATCTAAGATGGCGGAATAGTTATTATTTATGCACATCTGCAATAAGGGTATCTAATGAAAGGGCTTGCCGAGAATAATTAGACAAATAATATGACATCTAGTGTGAGAAACCTTCTTCCTCCTGGCATTAATCCCAGCTATTGCCAGGGTCTGCCTTCCTACTCAACCTACTCCACTTTCCGCGGTCTTTTGCGTTCTCGGTGGTTAGACCATTGGCTCTCATATCCGGCATCACGACATCCAACCAGCGCTTCCTTGGGCGTCCAGGAGGTCTCACTCCAGGAACTGATATAGCAAGGCACTTGCATCCAACATAGTTCTTAGACTGGCGCGTAACGTGGCCAAACCATCTCAGGCGGCGCTCTTGGAGCTTATCCGCGTCACGGACCCCAAGACTACCTCGAACGAATGTGTTGCGTATGCGGTCAGACCGCGTTACGCCGCACATCCACCTCAGCAACTTCATTTCCGTGACGTGAAGCTCCTGAGTGTGCCGAGATAGTGCTGGCCAACATTCGCTGCCGTATAAAAGAACCGGTCGTATGATGCTCTTGTATATCAGTCCCTTGAGCTTGGCGGTTTTCTTCGGTCACAGACCACACCAGTGACCTCCCGCCATTTGGCCCAGGCAGCACTTATCCGGCCATGGACATCGTGATCGATGCCTCCAGACTCGTGCATAACGGATCCAAGGTACCTGAACTTTTCTGACTTAACGGCTGGCTCAGGACCTATAAGGATCGTGCTCGAGTCCGGGCTCCCGCAGGCCATGTACTCGGTCTTCGACACATTTAGTTTAAGACCGCCGTTCTCAAGCGTACCCTTCAGAGGTTCACTTTACGCTTCCAGTGTCAGTCGGTTCTCGTCAATGAGTGCTATGTCGTCGGCATACATCATCAGCCATGGAGGCTGCACTGCACATTGAATAAGAACGGACTAAGAGTCGAGCCCTGGTGAACCCCCACTGTAATCGGGAAGGGTCTAGTGTCGCCAACAGCATTCTTAACCATAGAAGAGGAATCGTGGTACATGTCTCTAGTGTGAGAAACCTAACCAGTAACTAAAAAGTAAAAAATAAATTATAAGCAAAAAAACATTTTTAGAAAAAGCTTTTATTTAAACGCTTTAAAAAGGAGAAAATAAAATTTGTCTTTTAAATTTTAACTATCAACTCATAACCTCATTGTACACAATTTATATGATCATAAAAGCTTGTCGCGTTAATCAATATTTAATTAATATGAAACTTTAAAAATTGAATCTTAGCAGATTTTACATAATTAAATTAGTACTAGTTTAGTTACACAAGTAAATCGCGCGACAAGCTTTTATGATCATATAAATTGTGTACAATGAGGTTATGAGTTGATAGTTAAAATTTAAAAGACAAATTTTATTTTCTCCTTTTTAAAGCGTTTAAATAAAAGCTTTTTCTAAAAATGTTTTTTTGCTTATAATTTTTTACATATCACGGCGTTTAACTACGCCTTTCAACATACAATGTCTAGAGACGTGAACGGTGCATGGGGCACGTGTCTTAGCACTTGGTTCCCTTTGCCTCCCCTGCTACGTGCTGAATACAGGGCTAGGTTACTAAAATTAATCAAAATCTATTTATAAGCCAATGCCTTCGAGGCTTAAGTCTTGATAGTGATTAGAAAAATTCAAAGAAATGTGACCCGTTGAAAAAGATAGTTAAAATTATAGAAAAGCAGAAGAATAATTATAGTCTTTTTATTTTTCAAGTTATTTATTTTTTTATTTTTGCAAGTCCTTTCCATCAACAATGTTCTTTTTTCCTTATATGGGAAACTCAAGCCAATTAGGTGTTTTTCCATAAAAAAAAAATCCATGACACATGTTCCCATTGTGTCAGTTGTTACCATTAATAAATAAATAACGTATAGCTAACTAAATCTTGCCTTATAAAATAATCCTTATTCCCAAATAATACGAAAAGTCATCCTGACATGGGATAGAACAGGAATGCAATAAGGCCCGAAGCCAAACTAATTCCTACTTTTACTTCAGTTTCTTTGTTAACTCGATACTCGTATAGCTTCAATATGGATAATTGAACGACGTAGAAAAGTAGTCCTTTTTGGATATGTATTTAATAGAATTATATCTAAGGTAATTATAATTATTTGCGATTTAGTAAGGAAATGAAAATATTAATTAATTTCCTCAAATGGGAATCAAACCCAGTACCCGCTTGCAGTTGGACGCTTGTAGCCCAGCGCCACCACTGGCCGGCATTTAACTTAATTATTGGTATTTCGTTAGCTAACTCCTATAAGCTTCTATCATTTGGTAAAATCTGTGGTTCCTTTGACATTACCGTCTATTTCGGCTCAATTAAAAGCAATATACATTTTTCAATTATTTAATTATTTTTTTTAGTATCACGCTATATCCCGCACATAGCAGGGTAAACAGGGTAAGCAGGGAACGTAATGCTAAGACACTCCGTTCACCATTATCCGAATTCTAATTACGAATTGTGGAGGCATTTTCCTCGACACCAGAGCTAAGAAATGAAATTATTAAATTTATCTTTTCCTAGGGTGGAAATCGAACTCACAACCCGTCGCGTTTACAGTCACACTTTGTGCCCCTACGCTGCTATTGGGAATTTTCTATAGTATCTATTTATATAGATGAAAATAGACTATTAATAATAAGAGTGTAGTAGTTTAGACTAACTTTCATAATAAAAAATTGAAATTACTTCGAAATCGTTCAATTTCGTTTGTAAATTTCAATCTACGGGATACACGCCCCATAAAACAAACCCCATAAATAACTATACGTTATGAATAAGAACAATAAAAATGGTATTAGTGTTTACGATAGAGATGATGTTTTCTGGCGTACTTGCCAAGAAATGAAAGTCATGGCTGCGATGAAAACTACCGCTTTTATGTCATATCGACAGTTATTTTGAACCAAATTGTAGTATTTGATGAAGGCAATATTGAATTCTGAAGAGAACTTCCGCCCAAATGAACCGGAAAGTACTTCAGTATCTCAATAAACTTCCGGGTTATCTATGATTTTGGATATTTACTTTTTATTTACCTATATAAAAAAAGGATATAACTAACTATAATATGACAAGAACGACTAACTTAACTAGTCACTTTCTTCGAGACGCAGGTTCAAATCCTGCAAAGTTCAAATAACAAAAAATAACATTCCTCATTTAAGACATTTCCGTTTCCCACTTTCTGCTGAACTCTAGAGCCATTGACAGAACTCAACGTTATGATGTATCCAGAGCGAAGAAATGAAAATACCAAATATTTAATTTCCTCAAGTGGGAATCGAATCCACAACCGACGCATTTCCACGACGTCCTACATTTATTGTAACTACAATAATAAATTCTTAACCACGACTACTAAGTAACTATTACTACCGCATTATTAGATCATCTAATGCGTCATTATTATATGAGAACAAAAGATTATTATCGATGACTATAATATATCAATCAATACAATCAATGAATTAGTATGAAAATCATGTAGTGTTGCCAGTTAATGTTTAATATTTATCTAATTAAATTATTTTATTATTAGAGACCATCGTGGCGCAGGTGCGCAAGTGTGGGTTCGATCCCCATTCGAGGGAATGAATTGTTATTGATGAATATTTTCATTTTTTTTGCTCTGGCATCAAGGTAGAAGTCCGGTGTTGAGTTACGCCACGGAATGGCTTGAAAAATTCAGCGGAAAGTGGGGAACGGGGTCTTAGCACTAGGTTCCCTCTGCCTACCCTTCTATATGCAGGATAGGTACAGTCTACAGCTGATTAAATGTATTTTTTTTATTTCTCATGTAACCAGAGGGAACCTAGTGTGTTGTTAACTTTATGTTTATTCATATAACATGTGGATTGGAGCTAATATAATCTATATTTGAAATTTCATAATAATTTTCTCAACGGCAAGATTTATCCAGATCGAATATCCATCTCAAGCATCTCTTGAGACGTTGCTGTAATAGGTGATATTATATTAACAATTTCTTTAGCTTTATATTAATAAATTCTTTTGGTATATTTCTTTTATAAATATGGTAAAGTACTAACTAATACTTGCCTGAATCAAAAAGGTATATATACGAATTGATATGGTTGCCAGTTTTTTCATATTGGTAAGGTCGCCTTTGCACTACCTACTCTTATCAACATTGAAACATTTTTTAGATTTCATTTTGCCTTTGGGAGGCAATTTCTTTTGCTTGGAATTGTAAAATTCACCTTTTTTCATTCTTCCCATTTTCGGTTATAACAGAAGAGGTTTATATAGAAAAGAAATTAACTCAATTTAGAATTTTAAATTAATAATGTAAAAAGAGAAATCATCGAGAACCAGTGTAAAGTAAAGAAATGAATAAGACTTAGTGCAGCGTTAAGCTCCGCCATTAAACAAGTAATGTCTGGAAGTCAGGTGGAATTTTAACTGTAAATTTTCCACAGATTACTTGCAAAAATATTATAATATAAATAACTCTTATTGCGCGCAATTCTTTCTTAAACTTTCGTTATTTAATAAACTTTACTATGAGAGTTGTCATTTCGAAACGAGATCTGCCTCCAGAGTAAATAATAAGTCAAACAACTCTTAATGACGTTTGTTATTTGCTCTTTACCGTTTCATACTCAAATAAGTAAGGGCTTTGTTGAAATTATCCTTTTATGGAGAGATTTTGTAAAGTATTATTTACTTAGATAGAATTTTCATGTGGAATAATAATATTGTCGCTATGGCACAGTAATTTTTTAGAGGTTTTAGAGTTCTTATTTTGGTAAAGTTAATAGTGATAAATAGTATTCGTTTTCAGAAATAAAAAAACGTTTAAAAATATAATAATGAACATACCAAGATAACAAAAGACAGAATAATGCAAATTTTCTAAATTTCCAAGAAAATTACATTATAATCTCTTATAACACTTTCTGCTCCTTTTAATAAGTATTCTATAAGGTGAAGATATCAAAAATATGATCTATAATAAACTTATTGATTTTTTTGACTGAATATATTTTTTTGTAGAATCTCCAAAATAGACTCGGTAAAAACAATATTTATTAAAAAATGACAGCTTCCTGCTGTATCCTGCACACAGCAACTCCTTTCCGCATTTTTCGCGAAATTATAAATTTAAATAAATATTTTATTTCCTCGAGCGATATCGAATCCACAACCAGTCGCGTTTATAGAACTAATATCTAATAAATATCACTCACAAATTAAAAAAAAATACTATATAATATTATTAAATTTAAAGTTACACATGAACGCATATTACATTGCCGCGTTCAACGAGTCGTTCGCTGTCGAGATATGACTGTATCTTATATATCTCTTTTCATAAGTGTTCCTAGCACTTTATATATATTTATATTATTTTCACAGTACATATATGTTTTAGAAACATAATTAATTATACATAAATTTATAATTATAAAATATAATATCTTTTAAGAAAAATCCTGTCGTGAGAGCTGTAGAGTTGAAATAAAAAAGTATATATATAAATATTTAATTTCCTTGAATGGAGATCGAACTGATAATCTGGCACATTTATAGTCCGATGCTTCTGCCCTTGCGCCACGACTGGTAACTAAGTGTTAATTTTTTTATTTTTGTTTTAATTTACTCCAAATACGTTAATGAATTACTTGATATATTATACAACTTTCAATTTGCAGCTTGCAAGTGATACCGTTATCTTAAAAGTTGCCAGTATTTAAAAATTCATTAATTAACAATTACGCCCTACATTTTTATTAGTTGCCCATTTGAGACGCAGAGGCACAAGGGTGTGACTAATAAAAAAAAGAGATAAAAGTGCGGTGTTGAGTTACGCCACTCAAGTCATTTATAAATCCTTACTTACGTATATCAATTTACATTGATAAACCTACAAATTCACTAAATAAAGTGAAAAAAAAACTATTACTAGTAATAATATTAGATATCTATAAAAGCATCTATTTCAATGATGGTAACAGACGAAAAATTCCTTATACAAAGAGAGAAACTAAATTGCCGACCAACAAATATGCAATGGAACCGAAGTAAATCCAGTAAAATTGACGACCCGTGACTAAACTTATAACCGAACGTTTATTTCGCTTGAAATAATGGAAGTTATTTTATTTTTTGCACTAAACTTCTTTGTAACTGTCCCTAATATAATAAAAAAAAATGTCATTAGCAATACTGCTTTCCTTATTTACTTCCAAACGATTTAGATCAAAGACAGCAACGAGCTTAGAAAGATTTTTCTGTATCCTAAAGAAAATTTAGAATGAATTTAGTAAAAAAATATATTTTTAAACTCTTTATATCAGTATGGAAAAGAAAAAATATTGGAATGCATGATAAGCATTCCATTTTTTTCTCAGTATTCCACGGATTTACTGTATGTCTTGGACCTCCGACCCCTGTGTAGATTTAAGAGGCCTCTTTAGGCCCAATTCACAATTATTTTCCTAGTGCCTCTTTCAAAGTATATTATAGAAATGAACTATTATATAGTTCTATAGTTTTAAATATTCCTAGATCTAAAACCACGTACAAATCAAAGCTATTCCTAGTCATTTTCTCAGCGAAATTCGAAGCCGCAACGACCGCACACAAAGCCGAACACTTTCAATACCACGTATATATTATAAAAAAGTAAATGGAAACAATTTATATGTAAAGTAAACGTCTAAGTAAGTAATATATTTATCTGCATACTAAATTGAATAAAAGATAAGGTGAGATAAACTTAAGTTATAACTTAATAGCTTTCATATGTATTTTGGAGATAACAATTTATGGGTTATCGTGGCACAGTTGTGACAAGTATCAATGAACACGATAATTATGGGTTCGATTATATACTTATTTAGAGCAATTTATTGGTTTTTTTTTTTATCTTTTTAACACTTTTTCGCACATAACATTCGCACTTTCGAGTTAGTTTATTTTCAAGCGCAAATATTAAAAAAAATTTACATTAGTTTTCTCCCCCGCACACAGCAGGGTAGGAAGAGGGGATAGTGTTAAGACACTCCTTTCCCCACTTTCTGCCGAATTCTGGAGGCATTTCGTGTTGAGCGGCAGAACTCAACGCCGCGCTTTGCCTCTACACCAGAGAATATAAACGTAAATAAATATATCACTTCCTCGAGTGAGGATCGAACTTACTACCAAAAGGTGCGTTACAAACACACCTTTTGGACGGCTTTCTTATAGAGCTACTTTGATTTTTTTTTAATTCTACAAAAATAACAAAGTTCAGTATTGGATTCCGCAATTTAATACGCAGAGAAAACTCTCTGCTTACCCTAGCATAAGCACTTTTAGTATTTCCTATAAAAAAATCGTCGGAAGCGAGGAACACTACGTT
The DNA here is from genome assembly GCA_000313835.2 of Heliconius melpomene melpomene. NCBI lineage: Eukaryota > Metazoa > Arthropoda > Insecta > Lepidoptera > Nymphalidae > Heliconius > Heliconius melpomene. The sequence goes on along the minus strand of HE670838.1, from coordinate 386,453 downwards.
CCTTTTGGTGAATGAATTCTGTTTTATTTTAATAAATGTTATTCACATCCCGGAAAAGCCAGGAAAACAATGCTAGAACAAAAAAAGACATTCATGTTTCTGAAAAGTGTTTGTCACAACCACCTCTACGTTAGAAGACAATGAAATAATTAGTTCCACGATTTAACTTGGCCTTTTGAACCAACTAGAAACGTTTATTTTTGGAACAAACCATTGTTAGTTATGGTATATTTGATGTTTTCTTTACATTACCTTCTATTTGTGTATAAGGTGGGTAGGGAGGGTTAGGGGGTTCCTTTAGATATAATGTGAAACGTATTTTTTTTTCTTAAATAAACTAACCTCTTCAAAATTTGTTACAAAATTACAATTGATAAGCCTATTGGTATATGATAAGGAATATGTAAGTTTTAATATTTTTACTTTTCGCTCCAAGGTATGCAGGAGAAACCTGGTAAGTTAGTGTTAAGACACTCTGTTTACTATTAAGACACAAAATATTTTTATATTTTTTATTAAAGAAAAATATACATTTTTATTTCCTACGCTTTTATGAAACGAAACTATAGTACATAAATTAAAATATCGATTTTATAGAAAATCTAATTTTAAACGTTTGACAATCTAGCTAATGATATAAAAAATACAAAGAACAAACTTAATAAGAAATTATTTTATAAAAATAACTTATTAAATATATTGCGGTCAATTTTGCAAACCAAATTTTAAATTTTACCTTTTGATATTGGAATAAGCAAATTCTCTTAATGCTTTAAGAGGTTAAATGCCCCATAATAACTTAAGTTCCGTTAAGTGCTACCTAAGTTCTAAGCCTCGTTATCGAAATTAGCATATAAATAAGATTAAAATTATTAATCATTAATTCCATTCGGGCCATTCGTGGAAAACAAGCGTGTTACGGTAAACACGACAGATTGCAGGTTCGATTCCCATTCGAGGAGATGAAATATTTTTTTTATGATACGGAACCCTAAAAATCAGTTCACCATTACTTAACTTTACTTAACTGCGTCACAATTACCATATTTTGAATGTATCTAGCATAATTAGATATATGTTAATAAAATATTATTTATATTTAGTTTTTACTTGCGATTCGAGTTGTGTTACAAAAACCAGCAAGATTTCCTCGAATACTCTACCGGTAATAAAAATGTTCTTGTCTACACTCGCATACATTATAAGTATGTAGATAAGATTAGAATTTTAAATGAATTAATTTGATATATGTATGTATTAAACATATGCATGTATAATATACTCGTATCTATACATATAAAAGGACTTGTCCTCACTGACTGAGGTAAGACGCACGCACAGCCGTAACCGTTGATGGTAGAAACGTGAAATTTGGACAGATGTTTACTTTCGTAATCTGGACATCCACTAAGAAGGAATTTTGGAAAATTTTAACCCTAAAGGGGCGAAATAGGGGTTAAAAGTTAGTATGGAAAAAAATTTAAATCGGCACCGATTTTTATAAAATTTGAAATTCAGACTCTTAAAAGTATTTCATTGAACACATGTTTCATGGTTTATTAGAATTCACCCCTAAATACGTAAGCGAAGCTGCGCGCGTCCGCTAGTATAAATATAAAAATATAATATAAAAAAATAAAATTATCATAGAGTCGACTCTTTTATTTTATATTTACAGAATATTTTGAAAATTAACGTTTGGTAGGTATATGAAGTTTAAGACTATATTTTCACTTAGGTAAATTTGGAAATACATTCCTCATATTTTCTTCCTCTCATACAAAAAGTATATTTTTAAACATATTCATAAATTATAAATTATTTTTTAATTTATTAAGGCACTCCTTTCCCCACTTTACGCCTAATTCAACACATTTTGCGTGTTGATTGGTGGAACTTAAAACCGCTATTTGCTTTATTACCAGAGAAAGAATGGGAATCGAACCTGTAACCGTCACATTTACAGTCAAACGCTGTACCACTGTAACCCTACAATATTAAGTTTTCAATAAAAATGAATAGCAACTAAAAGTATATATACGAGAAGAAGTATAAAAGCAAAAGTAATTCAATTACCAATCGACGTTTTCGATAATATAATTGATATGGGATATTAACAGGCGTTTGGTTAATGGAATCTGTCATAAAAACGTTGAAAAGCTATAGAGAAGATATTGATTAATGTTGTAATCTGAATACTGGAAAATTGACAAAACAAGTGTAATATGGCTTTTTTTGGTAATTTTTTTCAGCTTCACGCATTCACGCAGTCTGCGTGTAGCAAGGTAGGCTGGGGGAGTTTAGTGTTAAGACACTACGCTACCCACTTTCCACTGAATTCTGTGTTAGGTGACGGAACTTAACGCCGCGTTATTTATAGTTTAATCAACGGTCTGCATAAATAAAATGATGTTTGTTTCAATTTGCACTCGTTTTTTAAAGTTAAGAGAAGATTTAAGAACATTTTTTTTTATAATAACCAATTTACTATTTTTTTGTTGAATTTAAATTATATAAAAAATATTATTAAAGCAAGACATTCATTATTATTTTCAATAACGTACTGTAACTACGCTATTAGCTATAGCAACTGTAAATGTCGAAAGTAAAATATTTAACTTCCAATACACATATGATAATTCACCGATATCCAGAAATAGATTTGAATTTAAATACATGAAAATTTACATTATAATCGACACGGCAGCCATTCGTTTGAACAGCTGATTTTTTCGAACCTCATACATAAATAACGATCAACACCATCAGAATCCAAGGATTATATGGAAAAATACACAATTTTTTTTCACACAACACACACAAAAAGCACAAATTCTATTTTATTTCTAAATTTTATATTTGCATAACACTTTTTTTGGCACTTATACGGATGCGAAAGCGCGAATTTTTACACGAAAGACGTGCAGCCTCACCGCTAGCTCAATAGTTACTAAATTTTGTATAGCGTTGCGGTGGACCCTAGACTCCAGTCTAAATATTACATTTAAAATATATTTTTATGGTGAACTTTTAATTTATTGAATATTTATATATTAACTAGTGGACCCGAACGCGGTTACGCCCGCTTGAACTATACGAATATTTATTAAATATATTTATGAAATTATTTTCAGCTTTCAATAGAGACATGCGTTAAGCAAGCTCATTTTGGGTTACGTTTTCTAATAACAAACTTTGCAAATCGTTGCTTAGCAACTGTCGCATAGTGACGGTTGTTATTAACATGGCGAAATAAATTGCATGTCAAATTAATAAATATTTTAATATATTGATATATATCGAAAATATTACAAATATGAGAAAAAGAAGTATCCTATGTTCATCCCGAGACCCTCAAGTATCTCTATATGAGTATTTTATCACAATTAAATTACCGGATGTGAATTTGGTATGTTATAGAGTACCTAGGCAAAGTATAAAATAAAAAATATTTCATACATTACCCTCATGTTTTTTATTTTTGAAGAATATAATTATTTTATAATTTTCCCCCGAGTGTGGATCGAAGCCATTGCGTTTTATAATCTAGGCTATTGAGGCTATTCTACTGCGTCAATGTATTTTTTATTAGTGATTGTGATATATTTCCTCTTAAATTATCTTTTCTAAATAACTTTTATATGATTTTATTAAAAAACATATAAAAAAACTTATTATGTATACATTTTATTTCTTTTTGTGATTATTGACCTATTTATTGGTAATTGTTGTTTTTTAACTTACATGTACTATAATGTACTAGTTCATAAAATACAAAATATTATTTACAGATATTATACGAGCTGGCATTTTTATGGCTATGCAAGACTACTAATTCGAATATTATATTAAGGTAACCAAGGAAGTTAGCAATATAAATGCAGAATAAATTAAAAAATTCTAATAATCTAATACCCTTGACTAAAACTTAGGCTGAGAATACAAATATTATAAGAATTTCTTACGTTTACTTCCCGTTCTTTTTATTATTATTTTTTATTTAAATAGTGACATGTAAAACAACCTTCTCAGAAAAAAATAAGTATTCCTTTGATGCGAATATATTATACAAAAGCGACTCGCTCGCTTGAATTACACATTTATTTAGGTACTAATCTGAATCACTTTCCATCTCTAATAATATTATCATTTTAAAGACAATATCCATATTATATTGAAAATTAAAATTAGAGCCAAAAGAACTCATGGTTATAGAATTTTTATGGAACTAAATAATTTTCTATTGATATAAGTTATTAATGAACCGATTTAAGTAAAACGAACAATAAATGTTAAGGCAAGTTTGCCTAAAATTTTATACGAAAAATATAGATTTTCTTATCATCATTATCATCAGTTACAATTTTATTATTATGTATACATAACATGTTTTTTTTATTATAATTTACCCTTATTCCCGACAGAGAGAGAGAGAGAAGTAGGTAGAGTGTATTTATACTGTCAGAGGTAACCTAGAGTCAATTATCTCAACAAGACAAAATGATTCCTTTAATCCTAATTTCGGCGACATTAGAACGAGTGAAAGAAAATAAATAAAATACAAGTATGATAATTCCCCGAAATGAGGATCGAACCTACAATCATGGTGATTAGAATTCAGAAGGGTTTTAAACTTAGACTTTTTGTTTGACTTTAAATTACAAACGCTACAAGAGGTTACTTTTTATATAAAAACTAAAAACATGAATGCATAAAATTATAAAGAAAAAAAAGCGCAAGCAAGGCTGACTAATTAAATCTTCATAAGCTGAACTTATCTGTTCTTTAATAAAAGCTCTTTAATTGTAAACAGATAGGTTGGGTGATGGTTGATAGATGCTATGAGGCACCTCCAGGAATATTAAACCCATTCTTTACCATCTCGTACCCAGCCTCTGGATATCAGTACATTTCAGGCATATTCATATTATTCTTTTATCTTTTTAGATTAAGTTCCATTACTAAATATAATATTAATTCTGTTATACATATATGTTTATGTTTTATACATTATCTTACTAAGTAGATATTTAATTTTTATTTTCTGTATTTATCCCGCAAATTACAACATAAAATATAAAAAAAACACTGGCAAAATATAAAACGGTCCGCAAAAAACAGTATTTCCGTAACATTACATTTTTAATTATCGCTCATATTGCAGAGCTTATAATGTTAAATAAGTTGAACGAGTTTTATTAAATAACTAGCGACCCTCTTGCGGTTTCGCCCGCTTTTTCTAATGGATTATTCATATAATTTATGTTCGCAAAGCACTTAATCCTAGATAGATAACCATATTGCACTTTACACTAAAGATAAACATACGTCGATTCAACGTGCGAATGTTTGATTGAGCATATTTTGGATTATGTATATCCTAGGTTTATGAATATGATATTATATCTTAATGTATGTAATTGTGTTGTGAATAAATAAAAAACATTAGTTTATTTATATTTTTATTAGAAAAAATAAAAAAAGAACAAAAGGAGGTACTTTTTACTTTATAAAATTAAACATGAATCTCTCCGTCAGTTTTATAATTTGAGATATAAACATTTTAAAATATTTTTTTTATAAATTATATAATATTAAAAACCTAAATAAATACATATTTTTATTAATTTCCGTCTCAAAGACACTTAGGACAGGCGCTGGACTTGTGCTCTCCACAAATGGGATTTTTACATTTGCGCACATAGTCTTTGTCATCCTTCTAATTTTTGATGGATAAAAGGCACAATATTTTCTTTTCTTTAGCTCAGTTACACCTTCGAGTTCTGTGGGAGGTGGCTTTTACATCAGGGTTTTCAATCTTCAGCTGGATTTCTGCGTCGGTCCATTTTTTTATCTCCTCTACAATGTCATCTATCTATACTAATATAATAAAGCGGAAGAGTTTGTTTGTTTGTTTGTTTGAACGCTAAGATCTCTGGATCTACTGGATCGATTTACTTTGTTTTTGTTTTGTATGAAAGCTGCATTCTTCAGAAGTGCTATAGGCTATATAATATTACATTACACATATGTACTAATAAATTAAAATACTTTCAACTAACAACCGTCGTCGCTACGCGACCGCGTTCGTTACCGCGACATTTTGATATTCATCCTTATGATAATAAATATAATAGTCACTTTTAGCATTTCATATAGATTGAAATTATATTTCTATAGAAATTATATTCTTATATTTCAAGCAGGCGTAGCCGCGTCCGGGTCCGCTAGTCAATAATAAATGTACTGAAACATTCTAAAGGCTCATAAGGGCATTTATTCGTCCGAGTGGGACCCTTTGATGTCCGTATAATATTAGCAGATGATATTCTTCCACTTGTTCTGTCTTTAGTGGCTGTCCAACGATGATCGTTTTGCCTCGAAGAGTTTGACGCTGTGGCATGACAATCGGCATATTTGCTGAAGCACTTTCAGGAGTTTCAGGGTTATTTTTAGACACATCTTCAGTATGCAATGTGTTTAATACTGATGGACCACTCACCTCATAGTTTATAGCATCATTCTGTACTTATAATTTTAATAAATTGTCTTCAGTTTCACTGTCCGACCCCTGAATCTGTGCATCGCTTGTTTCATGCAACAACCGACTGATCTTTAATACGATTATGTGACTACATGATGTTTTTTTTTTGTCGTGAGCTGTAACAAGTAAAACAAATAAGTAAATTTATTCTGAAAAAAGTCCCAATAACACATTTTCCTAAAAATCAAAAAACTAACACTAAAGATAACCATACGTCATTTCGACGTAAGGTAGGTAAATATTGACGAAAGTATTGCACTTACCGGAGGATTACGGGTGTGTCCTGCAAGCTCCGACGGCCAAATGAGCTGACAGGAACTGCCAGTTTAGTGACGCGAAAAACAAACGAATTATATCAATTTCCAAAATCGATTACGTCGATTCGACGTAGGTTATCTATCTAGGGTTAAGGTAATGTGAAAATTAATTAAACCCTAATGCAACCTGCATTTTCGTAGTTTCAATAAGAATTTTCCAATTGTTTTTTAGCAAGGATTTTTTAGTAGGTACCGTAATTTTTAATCTGTGCTACTAATGTTTTCAAGTACTTATTAAAATATATTTAAATGACTACTTTTAGATAGTTAAATGACATTAAATAATACATTCAACTCGAATTATCCAATACGTGCAAACGCATCTAAATCTTCGTTGCTATAAAGGCAGGCGGGTTTTTTTTTCGAGCTTGTGGTTAATGCTGAAGAGGGTATTCTGTCCCTGATGAAAAGCAAGCACTACGTGGCTGCCTGTGACGAAAATTAAATAGAATGCATCGGCCGGGAATTGAACCCGGGCTGCCCGCGTGGCAGGCGAGCATTCTACCACTGAACCACCGATGCGTGTAAGGCAGGCGGGCGCGGCGGACTCGCTTGTATAAGCATAACGTCGCGAGGCGCGTTTCGCAGCAAGGATTTTTTGATATTGTAACAACTTCTAAAGTACTTATTAAAATGAAAAACAGAAAAGACAGTTTTGATGTACATTAAATGGCCAACGTAACTAATATACTTATTTATATGCTGAGAGTAAGGGATAAGTGAAACTTGAGTAACATACAGCTGATGTGTCAACGGTGGGATGTGTCAACAATTAAATGCGTTTTTCTCTAAAACTATTCGCAATTTCGAAATAGTGTAAAAAGCTAATTTTATCTTCGTTTAACATAGAAAAATAATAAAGAATTTTAAAGGATAAGGATTAATACCATTATGGAAAAATATCCCTCACAACAAAAAATATATTGAAATTACAATTTTTAGACAGAAATATGATCACTACACGTTATTCTTAAAAGATGTAAATATGCTGTAAATACGCGGACTTTTTGTTAGATCTTATTAAGAGAAACAATACTCCAATACATTATTTTCATGTAGTACTTACCATTAAAGCAGCGCATGCGCGAAAGTGTCTCAACTGGTAGGACTTTATACACATTTATCGTTTTTATGTTAATTTACATAAGAATGTACAAATAAAAAACTATATGTAAACCTTTCCTGAGAAATACTTGACCTAATGGTGAAAACCGCATCAAAATCCGTTGGGTGGTTTAGAAAAAGAAGAGTTAGAAACTTCAGACAAACACGAAAAGCGACTTTGTTTTATAAGATATAGGATAGGATAGGATTTATTGCTCCAAAGAATTATTAACTACTTAGTTGGAATATAGAATGATTTTTGGTACGAAAAATATTGAAACTAAATATTGTTAGTTAAGTTCGCAAATTTCTATCTATATGTTTATTTCATTGTGAAAATATGGAGAGTTTATTACCAAGTCACTCTGTTACTCGTATCTGCTCTTTTATGTATTTTTACAAGGCCGCGTGTGTCGCGACAGGTTGTGAGTTCGATTTCCACTCGAAAAAATGAAATATTTAATTTATTTATTTTCATTTCTTCGCTCATCATTTTTTTTGCCAAATTTTAAAAACATTATTAAATATAAATAAAAATATCTATAACCTATCAATTCTAATCTCACAAATTAATTTTAGCAACGTAACTAATTACTCTATTTTTCCTGAAGTATTAGAATGCAACAGAAAATCTAATTATTTTAACTTCTCGCCAAGTTTGTAGATAAAGAATATTTGTAGCAGGAAAAAATAGACCTCGATATTCTAGTTTCACGCTGTATCCCGCATACATCAGAGTAGGCAGAAGGAATCTAGTGTTAAGACACTCTATTCCCCATTTTCCGCCGAATTCTGGAGGCATTGCGTGTAGAGTTACGAAACTCAATGCGTGCTCCGAGCCGCCTACTATTAGTAGTAGTAGTCTACTCCTGGTAAAATAATTTTAAAGCGGAAAAAATAAAAATATAATAGTTGATATTTTTCTAGTTATATTTTAAATATCTATACTAGTCTATACTAATATAATAAAGCGGAAGAATTTGTTTGTTTGTTTGTTTGTTTGTTTGTTTGTTTGAACGCTAAGATCTCTGGATCTACTGGATCGATTCACTATGTTTTTGTTTTGTATGAAAGCTGCATTCTTCAGAAGTGCTATAGGCTATATAATATTACATTACACATATATACTAATAAATTAAAATACTTTCTAATTTGACATGCAATTTATTCTGCCATGTTAATAACAACCGTCGTCGCTACGCGACCGCGTTCGTTACCGCGTCATTTTGATATTCATCCTTATGAAAATAAATATAATAGTCACTTTTAGCATTTCATCTAGATTGAAATTATATTTCTATAGAAATTATATTCTTATATTTCAAGCAGGCGTAGCCGCGTCCGGGTCCACTAGTTTCTTATATAAATATTAATTAATAGTCTGTATTTATTTGTCACACCATTGTTCTACTATTTTAAGTATTACAAAATCATTCATTGTTCTATTTATAGAGGGTCACGGATTGTACCCCTGTGCGACGAACTTCTATTTCTTCATTAGATTCTTTTTTTTATTATTATTATTATTCTCCCACGTATCCAAGAAGACAGGATATATGAATCAAGTACTGAGACACTTCATCCTGTATTTTCTACCTATCTTAAATAACTTAACTAAAAAACGACAATTATTATACACAAAGACTATAGGACTATAAGATTATACGGCTAAATTAATAATTGATGTTTTTATAATTAATTTTTTGTATATATAATCACTAAAAATAAAGGCTAGCATACCTTAGTATTGTAACCCAAACGTAAAGTAACTTAGATTTGGTTCCCTACAAAGCGTGGGTAGCGGGAACCTGTGTAATATGTCCATATTAAACAACAGACGCCCAGGCCCTAGAGTGACGTAACCCATTTCACTCAGTGAACCGTTTCATTTCCGATCCCACCTAAATACGTTTGCACAGTAAGGACTGGGATCAAACAATGGACCAATCCTTTGAGGGCGTTGTTATGTTAGGGTTGATTAAAGAAAGCTTAATAGATATATATAATTATATATATTTATTTACTTCACTGTATTCCGTAGCCGGGTGTTTTTTCGGAGTGTCTTGACATTATATTTTTTGCTGAAGGAAATCTTGAATCATTCTATTCTATACACACTATATTAATATAAGTTAAATATATTTTAACTGAATATCATCATCATCATCATCAGCCTGTCTTCGTCCACTGCTGGACATAGGCCTCTCCAATGGCACGCCATTGAGCTCGATCTTCAGCTCTTACCCCATCTAGCTCGAGGACTTCCTATATTACGTTGAATATCCTCTACATTTACTTGGTTAAAATGCCAGATGTTGCCATGCGGAAATTAATTCTAGACGTCGTCGGTTAACAATTTCAATTATCCTCAGTAGGATATTTGCTTCAGATTGATTTATACTATATTAGGAATATTCGTAAGTGAGAATATTTTACTATAAATAATAAGGCAGTTCTTACAGACTAAGATGCCATGAAAACTATCAGCATATACGCCAAGTTTCCATCATTGCGAGTGACAAGCTTCCGCAAAGGATTTTCTTCAAGCGTTGACAGGATCCCATCCATCCATCAGCCTTTTGATAGTATATTGGTAACAAATTCATTTACAATATTTTTATAACTATTCCTGATTTCAGTCCTGTTTTCTTCTTTACGTGTAAAGATTTTTTTATATTTCATACAATTTATATATAAAACACGCATACGAGTGTAACGATCTTGTATGTTTTTATATAAAGCGATGTCGTTCATATAGCCATGGAGCATTAGGACGTGCTTCAAGCACTAGCCTATTTTTCACAATATATGTCAATTTTCATTTCTAAGGATATTTTTGTTTAAAATTAATGTGAATGTAAGTTTGTTTGTTACGCTTTCACGCCAAAACTACTCAACCTATTATCATGAAACTTTATATACGTGTCTTGGAGGTATCAGAAAGGACTTGAGATTGACGTTTTATTAAATAAATATATACATTTATAAAAAAATATTATCACTTATCTATTTTATTCATGATTTCCCGGGCAAAGCCGCAGGCAGATCGTTAGTTGTAATGTAAAAATGTAATTTATATTAAAAATATGTCTTTTTTCTTTATTTAGAAAAAAACGCGTCTGGTGGTGAAACTTAACGCCGTAAAATAATACCTCGATTAAAAATAGAACCCACTTACATAATTTACATTAAAATATCAAACAAAATGCGAAATTGCGTCAATAGTCGCGACTAGACTAACGTATTGGTAATTATTTTGATGAATGCACACCCGTAGTTCAAGCCCTTGAACTTTTGCGTAGTGGAGTATGCTAGTGCTAGTATTACGGAAATAAATTTAAATATATTTTTCATTTGGTCTGTATTAATCTGCTATGTGCGCAAACTCTCCTTACATTTTAGAGAATTAAATCTACTAAATTAAAAAAAATCAGCTTCGCGCAGTATATCGCACTCAGCAAGATATGCAGAGGGAACTTAGTGTTAAAACACTCCGTTCCCCACTTCAACGCCGCAGTTTGTCTCATCACCAGAGCGAAGAAATGGAAATATAAATTTAAATAAATATTTCCTCAAGTGGGGATCGAACCCACAACCAGTCGGTTTTACAGTCACAGTTTGTGCCTTTGCGCCACGAATGGCTTCTTGGTTTCACCGACTGGTTTTATTTCAATTAATTTTAAAATTAACATTAAGAATACAATACCTATATGAATTCATAAATTCAACCTCATTACTAGGTTTAAAAAGATCTTTAGATAAAAATATATAATCGTAAAACTTACATATTACTCTATACTTAATATATTGTTATGACTAATTATACCTAGTATGAAATTTAAATGAGATTTGTTAATATTTAAAATGAATTAATTTGCTAGTTAATGATAAATTAAATATAATCATATTTTCAGAGTTCCGTACCTCAAAAGAAAAAACGGAAGCCTTATTAGATCTACTCAGCACGCAGTGCCTCCAAAATTCGGTGGAAAGTGGAGAAAGGAGTGTTTTAGCACTAGGTTTCCTCTGCCTACCCTGCTGTGTGGGATATAGCGTGAAGCTGTATTTTTATTATATTTAAATTTTCTCCTATATTAAAATGTACAGATTCCAATATATAACATAATCGATAAAATGTTTTCTTATATCATATTTTAAATAAATATAACCATTAAAAACGACAAATGATAACAGAGGCTATTTTTTATTTCACACAGTTAAAAATATTAAAATTAATATCAAAAGTGCTTAAATCAATTATGAAAATTATCATTGTTAAAAAAATGTTTATATAAAATTTATATGGAAATTACATTTTTATGAAAAATATAGCGTTTTTTTTCATTATATGAAAAATGTCGATTGGGTTTTAAATTAACATTGACGAATGTACATAAGTCACTGTAATAATATTTTCATACATCAAAGCTCGCGAAAAACGTTGAAAAAAAGATAGTATTCGGAACAAAACTGGAATGGGGATCATTTCCTTTAATTCCTATATCCCGATATAGAGAAGCAGAGAGATAAGTCATTGCTATAATACTTTTAACACGATTTCGAAAATATTCCAAATATTACGGTAAGTTCAAATCATAATTATCTTGTCAAACGATCGATCTGTCACCTATAAAAGTAATCTTGCCTCCCGTATATCTCCTACATTCTAATTTCAAGACATTGTGTTAAGTGCCTCACTCAACCCCTCGCTTTGTCTTGTTACTAGAGTAAGGAAATAAAAATAATTATTTGTTCAGCATGGGAATCGAACCCACATCTGCCGCGACAGTCAAACGTGCCGCCGTGCTGCAATAAATATCGGTGTAGATATCATATTCAAGTATTGTGAACAAAAATAATATTTTTTAATAGTAAATACAACTGGCGAACGAAATTATGATGAAGAGAAAAATATTTAATCTTTTTAACAACTACCTTAGGAAAAAAACTATTGATAATACTCTACGTTTTTGGCAATAATTGTAAAGACAACGATACGAATATATGTCTACACGCCATACATACAAAGCTGTCGGCAAAAGCTATTAGAAAACGATATATCTGTATCGATTTTTCCATTAGGACCTTATATTGTGATTGTATAAAAAACGCTTTTCTGCAAGATGATACCTATTGGCTTTGCATTCAGTTATTTAATAACAAGTATAAATTTTAGATATTTTTTTTTACAATTTCACGCTGTATCCCGCTTGTAGCAGGGTAGGCAGGGAGAACCTAGTGTTAAGACACCGTACCCCACTTTCCCCAACGTTCCCCACTTTCCGCTGAATTTTCGAGATATCGCAGGTTAAACGTCATTATTTTTTTGCGTGTTTAGCGTGATTATTGTCGTGATTAAACGTGAAGCCGGTATATATGTTATAAAACAAATTACTAAATTATAACAAAATCATGTAAAATAAAAAAAAAACTTCTGACATCGCATTACTATTAAGAGATAAGCAACATAATTATTTTAAACAAGCTTTAAAAGCTTTTTTTAAGTAAAACCATTTCAAATTCGCCTTTTACTTAACTTATCACAAATTATTAAACAAATACGCTCTAATAACGCAGCGCTCGCTTACGAAGGAGGCAGAATAAGCAAAATAAGCGGAATATTAGCCATTTCATTTCGCGGAATAAATGGAAAAACTTAATAATTTCCGAGAAGGGTGAACTTCATTTGTCAGAAAAGCTTATTTGATGTTGTGGAAGGGTTTTCTAAGCCTATTCGAGACCTAATATTGAATAGACGCGCAATAGTGCCTATTTGTGCGACGTATATTTTATTTCTAAGTATAAAATGGGTCAATGTATTATGTAATGGATATGGTTTGATATTTAATATATTTTTTTAATTCTATGGACGTAAATTCAATGATTCTTAATATTGTAAATATAAGTTAGGCCAGATGTCAGTCGTTGACAAGAACGAGAGGAGAAACTGACAGGTTGAGGGTTCGATTTTCACTTGTGGAAATAAAATTGGTAATGAGATCCGGAACAGTTTCACTGTCACTTATAGTCTTTATTTATTTTATTAAATTTTGTAAGTATATTATAATATTATAAGGAAATAATTATACGTATGACCAAAATTTTGAGTGAAAGTAGCTTATTCAAAAACTGCACACTTTCATTTTGATTAAAACTGGATCGCAACTTTTTGAAAATGTTTCAATGTTTGAATATATATGTAAAATTTTAAAAATATATAATAAATTAAATTTATGTCAGATAATAAAAAAATAATATTTTTTTAACTTCACTTTGTATAGCAGAGTAGGCAGAGGGAATCTGGGAACCTAGTGTTAAGATACTCCGTACTCATTAAAATACTTCTGTTGTCTACTTTCGGTGAAATTCTGAAGGCAATGCGTGTTGAGTGGTAGAGCTCAACGCCGCACTTTGCCTCGACACCATCGAAGAAATGGAAATATAAACGTAAATAAATATTTCACTTCCTCGAGTGGGGATCGAACCCACAACTGCGCCACTACAGCCAACGGACGGAAAATATTTTATTGCAAGCTAAAATACTTAAGACTTTATAATATCTAATTCATTCTTATTAATCTAAAAGAATAAATGTCTTCATTTCTCTATTTTCCTAAATCATTTTTATTAGCTTCACTTCTTCACACATAGCTACATATAATCTGGGCGTAGAGTCTCCGTTCTCCTCCTTCCACTCGATTTCAGACATTGCGTGTCAAGTGGCAGAATTCAACGCCGCACTTTATCAGATCAAGGAAATGGAATACATTACCTCGAGTACAAATCAAACCCAATTAATGGTTTTTCAGTTAGACGCCATTTATCTATTTTACGATCGCCTTTTTCTCTTCCCTATACAAAATATACCAAAAAAAGCGATTTAGTTTTAAATTGTGCTACTTTCTAAGAAACATTTTTGTACTGGCAGTAACAAATGATGTCTAGCTACAAGTTATTTGGCGTTCAACAAGAATTTAAATGAAGTAATAAAATTTTTCTTCATTACTTCAAAACAACAAAATTTTGTGATATTATATTACGTAATATAATAAATTGCCTTCGAGAAACTTCCTTTGTGCGATACAAGAAAAGCTGTAGTGTCAGTATGTCAGTGCTCAATCAATCTCAACAAAATTGACTGTTAACGATTTTTAAGTGGTATTATAATTAAATGATTTAAATATTTATTTTAAATATTTGTTACAAACACTACTTAAATTTATTAATCTATATAAAAATACAATAATTTCATTTCATAAAATGTTTTTTTTAGATTCACGCCGTTTCTAGTACCTAGCAGGGTTCACAGATTATTAAAGTTAATTATAAGCCATTGCCTTCCACATTAACAAAATTTCGTTCCCCATTTTCTGAATTCTTGAGGCAGTGCATGTTAAGTAACGAAACTAAACGCCGCGAATTGCCTCGAAATCAGAGCGAAGAAATCATAATATTAAATATTTCATTTAATCGAGTACTAATTAAACTACGGGTTTACCTCTGTGGGTGGTACCTCTCACACTTAGGCAACACGTTTGTGCCTCTGTACCACGATTGGCCTCAATTTCTTTTTTTAATTTTTAATATTATCCTTTGCTTATAATAAAAAAAAAGAATAAGCGAGCAAAGCCGCGTTGCAGTCTCTAGTACTCATATAACAATTAAATACCAAAAAATATTAAAATTAATTTTATATACGTTTTTGTAGATTTTAAATATCGTTAAATTATGCGACCAAAGCGATGTGCAAAAATCACTAATTCCAAACCGTGCTGCCTCCACCCTTTTCAAACTAACTCACTAGCATAATTATTTCCAACGGTCTGTAACAACATATCCTCTAAACTTTGCGTCGGCTGCATTTCCCATCCGTACATGTCAAAACCATAGCTTAACATATATTGGTGTATGGTGCTAGCTAATAAAAACCCTCCCCTCGATCCAACAAATTCGTGGTAGCTGGGGGTGTCGTATATAAGGGCGGCTCGCGACCAATTGTATCTGTTGAGTTAAATTTTGTATTTAGCGCCACCTGTTGTTCAGTAGTTATTGTTTCTAAAATTCGTTTATATTTGTGATGTTCTTACAAATTTGGGATTTAACGCCATCTAGTGGTAAATAGGTTATTTTATGTATAAATTGTTTTTGGTATTTATCGACATCGGTTGTTGTTGCCTAAATAAAAATTATTGTAACATTCTTGTTTAAAATATATCTAAATTATACCTTATAAATAAAATATATTAAGACAATCTATTTTATCTTGTGACTTACCTTTCCATAGAAAGTGTTAGCATTGTCAAACTAAATTTAATGTCACTTACTTGTATACTTGTAGCCGAGGTAAAATTTCAAATTTTCTGTGTAATTGAGGCCACCGTCAGAAGTAGTGTCCCACGGAGTGTAGATTATGTCTTCAATTTTCAGGTAATTCGCGAAGGTCTTCATCATGAGATGGCAGGTGGATTTCCCGGCAACTTGGACTTGGGCGTCAGGTTCGTTTATGAGTAGAAGTTGCCGCCAGTTGTAACTAGATGGCGTTGAAAGAAAATGTGTTAGTGCAAAGCCACTCTAGTGCAATAAATTGTGATTACACACGTGATTTTCTAATAAATACCGCATATATAAAAATACATATATTTTTTATTTATATTATTGTATCTTTTTCGTTTTTGCGTTATTATAAAATAAATCAAATGTTTAAACATAAATTTCGATTTAAGTAGAGAGGAATCACTATTTCAATTCTTAATAATATACTTTTAGAGTCTGTTTCTTTTGTGCTTAAAAACTATTAAGTTATCACTTATTAAAATTATTGATATTGTTTTTTTTTAAATAGTACCGAGTGATATATGTATTCGGTTTTTTAAAAAATTACCAATGGAAGATATAGTATTTTAATGATGTTATAAACATATAATATGGATAATTTTATGGCGCAAAGGCACAACTTTTACGTATAAACACAACACTTATGAGTTCGATTCCCATTCGGTGAATTATATTAAAGTCACGAGTAATTTCCCCCGAGTGGGATTATAATATGGCGAATTTTAAATTTAAATTAATTTAAATGTTTTAACAAGTAGGTATAATAAATAACGTTCAATGATATTTCATTTTTTCTAAGAAATAATAAAAAGTGAAGATAACAACCAGATTTTCTTACAAGAAATAATGATATCTCCGAGAACGTAATGTTGAAATATTTTGTTTGTAACTTTTTTATTTCGCAATAGGGTCCAATAAAATTTAATTTATATGACGATTTATCGTGAATTAGATTTGGTATTTGTTTAAGAATTACAGTTTTCAGTATACAGCAATTTTTTAAGAGTTTAATTTTTATATTTCCATTTGAAACTTATTAAATTTAAATAGTATTAAAAATATTTGACCGACTATATTAACCTCGTAATTAGACCGTCGTGGCGCAGCGGCACACGAGTGTGACTGTAACGCAACGGTCGTGGGTTCGATCCCCACTCGAGGAAGTGAAATATTTATTTACGTTTATATTTTCATTTCTTCGCTCTGGTGTCAAAGCAAAGCGCGGCGTTGAGTTCTGCCACTCAGCGTGCAATGCTTC
The DNA here is from genome assembly GCA_000313835.2 of Heliconius melpomene melpomene. Taxonomy (NCBI): domain Eukaryota; kingdom Metazoa; phylum Arthropoda; class Insecta; order Lepidoptera; family Nymphalidae; genus Heliconius; species Heliconius melpomene. The sequence goes on along the minus strand of HE670838.1, from coordinate 368,896 downwards.
CAGAATTCGGCAGAAAGTGGGGAACGGAGTGCTTTAACACTAGGTTCCCTCTGCCTACCCTGCTCTGTGCGGGATACAGCGTGAAGCTGATAAAAAAATAGTAAGTGCTCAATGAAAATTACCTAAAATTGATGGCAAGTAGTCAAAAGAGAAAATTGACAAGCTAAAACAATTTTCCTTTTTAAACTGAAAGGTTCTTTTTTATTTTAATTGACCTGCTCTTATTAAAAACCTCATTACAGTCCTGTCACATTTAAGCAATTATTTTTATTTTATTGAAGTCCTCAAATTTCCTTATTATTTTTATTCCGTAGCCTTAAAAATGCAAAAAAAATATTTGACACTGGTAATATTAATAGATTTATGTTTAAAAAACTAGTCAACTGTGAATCGGACGAGACCAATAGAGGGTTTCGTGTCAATTTAATAATTGGTCAGGTCAATGGGGCGCACAAAAATACAAAAGTGATCGTTGCAAATAAACCAAAGATTAGTACCATAAATTATATGACATTATTATTATCTTTAAAGTTTTCTTCAAAAGATTCTTCTGAGGATTTCTTAAGATCTTTTAACTTTATTTTTCTAACTAATCTAAGAAGTTTGATAGTCACGTAACTTTTGTAAAAGTGGCATCTGCCAAAGAGGTATTATTTATAACCCTGAATCTATTTTTGCCGTCGAAGGAAAAGTAGGTAGACTTAATATTTTTTTCATAATTATTATTAATATGTTTATTTTATTATTTAGTCCGCTATTGAAATTATTATTATATTATTATCTGTGGACATCAAGTCGCATATGTAGGAAATTATTGAAGGATTCGTATAACTTGCATATTTTAATAATGAAACAGTATTTCAACTTTTGTTACAACCGTTAAATCCCTATTGGAACTTCCTTTCAGGGACAGAAGTTGTAACTTGCAAGTCGTATTATGTAATATAACATAAACATACATACATATAATATATTATATATAAAAAACCAGTCGTGATCGTTGTTAGTTCGATTCCCATTGTAGGAAATAAATTACTTAATATTTTCATTTCTTCGCTGTTGTATCTAGGCAAATCGCGGCTTTGACTTTCGCCACTTAACGGCTCCGCAGTGCCTAAAGAATTACACGGAAAATGGGATACGGAGTGTTTTAACACTAGGTTTCTTCTGCCTAATCTGCTGTGAGCGAGATATAGCCTGAAGCTGATTTATTATTATTTTTTATATTATCTCTACTAATAATATAAATGTGAAAATATGTAAAGATGAATGTTTGTTCCACTTTCACGCAAAAACTTCTGAACGGATTTCGATATTAAATAAATATTTAATTACCTGGAGTGAGAATCGAACTCACAACCAGTCACATTTACAGTCACATTTTACACCCACGCCACATACCACTACTGGTTTTCGAATTTAATAAATATTACAAGAATATTTTCAAAGGAGAAAATAAGACCTTTGCAAAATTATTACATCAATCTTAAAGTTTTTCTCAATATTTCCTCACAATATAGTATTTGATTGACCCTACAGTAATATTTATATCACGTTTACGACACTTTTATTAACTGTATATTGGTTTATTTATTGGACATTCGAACGGTTTTAGCAATTTTTATGTAATTTTCGATATTTTCTATAAGGTAAATAATAAATATTTCTTTTATAGTTGTATAGGATATAGTTGTATAGTTATATATTCTATTTTTTTATCTTTATTCAAATTATAATCACTTTTGTCTCGTCGAATAAACATATAAGCAAAAAGCTACCATCGGTTCGGAAGGCAGTTCTGCTAAGAAGAGCCGGCAAGAAACTCAACAGTTTTTTTCAAAGTCAATGGTACAATTTATTACATTAGCTGGCAGTTATCCTGCATTACATTCAATAGATATTTATTGATTTGAATTTAAAAATCGAGCTTTCGCCTTAAATAGCAATTTTTAGTTAGAATTGTAATAATAAATTATTATGTAGTACTAACGACACAAAAGCGGCTTTGCCTCCTAAGCTTATATATAATGGCCAAATTATATGAAAAAGTTCACATTTCTTGCAGCCTATATGTTATTCTGATATATAAACTATATTACTGTAAAGTTTCATCTAAATCCGCTCAGTAGTTTTTGTGTTAAAATGGAACAAACATCCTCTCAAACTTTCACATTACAATATTAGTAGGGTAGGAAGTATATGCATAGAATATACAAGAATAGTTAACAAAATCAATTCAAAACGACGACAGAATTTCTTATCCCAGGTGACTAAAACTTCTTGTTCCAAGAAACTTATGGAATTAGCGAATATTCACCGAGCGGAATGAAACAACTTCAGTAATTACTATGTATTTTACCTACTTTGGCTAACTTACTAAATTGGTGTTTAGATATCTCTATTAAATTGTCGTGAGGATTTAATACTTTTTGTATTGGGTTGGGGTTTGAACTTGTTAAGGTATATAGGGTAACGCCGTCGTAGCGCAGTGGCACAAGAATACTATGGTTAACGCAACTGGTAGTGGAATAGATTCCGACTGGAAAATATTTAATATTTTAATTTCTTTGCTCTGGTAACGAGGTCAATCACGGCGTTCAGTTCCGCCACGCCAAAGCTATGCGTCAAGAATTGGGCGAAAAATGAATAATGGAAGTATCTTAATGTAGAATGGAATATTAACACTAGGTCCCCTCTACCTACCCTAAAAAGAATATAATTTAATTCATTACTGAAAAAAATATATTATATAATATCGAACTCACAAAATTACGCGTAAACTCTAATATAAGATAGTATACGATTTAAGTATATTATAACAGCTAAGTTTACCTTAGGTACTTAGAGTCAGTTACGTGCCAAATTTCAGTTATTTATCCTCAAAAAAAGGTGCTGGTAAGCATTTTACTAACCTTTACGGCTGTGAAAATTTATAGTAAGAAATTTATATGATAATTACAAAGCTTTATGTTTCCCATCACCGTAAAAGCATAAGTATATTTTATTCCATTACCCATACTTACCATTTATGATGAGTTTTTTTACCTTAATTTATGGACTTTACTTACCTATCTAGCGACTAAAGCTAACTAAAAGTTAAATAGCAATATATACTCACTGCCGGAAAACATCGATGATGAAATAGGCCAAGTCTTTAAAGCCTAGAGGTCCAGCTCGCACCATCATGTAGAACTCATCTTGGCATGTTTGTTTTGGCTTTACAAAGTCGAACGTAAAACCGCCGGTAGTGACTAACGGTATGCCAGTGTTGCCCAGAAATTTCGATATCCTCGCCACTGAAGCTGTAAAGGAAATATAGAGTAAATATTATATGGAAATACTTTTATAGGATTGAAATGAATTTTTTAAACTTTATATATTTAAACTTAGGTTTAGATATGAAAATAACGAAAATACATATTTATTTTATTAATCTGTAGGAATCTCATGTATTTTGTGGCTTTGTGCTTGTCCCACAAAACAAAAAAAAATACAAAGTTTCCTCCACCAATATTAATTTTACGGCGAAAACTACACTAGTAACCGAATTTATAATTAATAGCTTTTTCTTATAAACATTTTAACAATATAACTAACTCCATATTAACGTATATAAGAATATGTTTTCCAAAGCAGATGTGGAGATTTAACGAAATCTATCGTTTTGTAAAACCAATCAAATAGAAAGAAGGATAAATTTTACTTTATACTTCTTTGTAATATCTTTAATTTTATCTTTTCAACTTTATATTTCTTTATTTCAATTTTTCTCCTTCTATCACAGAGCCAAGGTGAGCAAAAACAAAGCATTAGGCAAAGACATTCCGTCGCTCTCCTTAATATTGCACTTTTGTCTTGCCAGAGCAATAAAATGGAAAAGTTCATCAAACATCGAACAACCATCTCGTTTTAGAGTTAGACGAGGCCATTCGTGGCACAGGGGCACAAGTGTAACTGTAAACCGACTGGTTGTGGGTTCGATCCCCATTCGAAGAAATAAAATATTTATTTAAATTTTTATTTTCATTTCTTCACTCTGGTTTGAGTTCCGCTACTCAGCGCGCAATGAGGATTCGGCGGAAATTAGGGAACCGACCAAGCGCTCTGAGCACTATGCCATACATTCTCATCAAGCTACGTCTACATTCTTATACGCTTGTTACAACTTATCATTGGGTAGTGGAAATTTTTAAAAAAAATCCCTACAAAGATGCCATTAAAATTTTTAACATCGGTTATAATCATTTTGTGCTCTCAAAAGTTTGAAAATGTCAAACTGGTTCGAAAACTTTCAGCTATACTAGATGCTTAGACACATCGTGAACAGCAGCTTATGCAACACTAAATATACAGTCATAAGAAATTTTGCAATTATAGACCCTTGTCTTCAAAAACACTCGATCGATGACTAACTGTACCTCGTATCGTATTTTAAACATACCATAAGTATCAATAATAATCAAAAGATAAAGATAAAATCCTTTGTTTCAAATTATTTCATATTTTGATATAAAATTATGTTTAATTTCGACTAACAATTCTATAGGATTATAGTCCATTATTCATATTTATTTCGTTAATTCAGAGAAAACAATTCAATAGAATTTATATTTCTATGAAAGTGGTCCATAACGCTGTAAGAACTAAATAATTGGTAGGTATTATTCTCGAACTGGCAGTATATATATTTAATTCACAAATTTTATGAATAATTTCTATGAAGTAATAAATTATTTACGATATTATTATTGGGTAGGAATCTGTCTATATATGCTAATTTTTGACGTAATTCCGATTCAGGGGTGTGTATTTAAACGGTTTTTTAAAAGTATTTTGGTACTCTAGTCTCATTATACAACGTAAGGCGATGGATCAATTAACATTTATTTATAGCATAGTATATTAAAAATATTTTTCTTCGCGGTCTTAAGCCCGATTTTAGGATTTATATAATAGATATATTCTAAGGGAGTAGGCCTAAAGAGGACAATGAAATCAAGAAGATAAATACTTAGCCTGTTCTTTGACAATCACACATTATTTGGTAGATGGATGAATCAATTAACTCAGCCCGTTCGTGATGAATGCTGGATGACAGGGTAGGTATTCCCAGTCAACCACCATTCGCATCCAGTCAAGACTTTCTTCAAATCGTCATCCCTTGAAGCACTCAAGGACTTAATTGTCATATTATAGTAGAAATTTTGTGATGCAGAGGCACAAGCTTGCGACTGTAAAGGCGATAGATTGTTGGTTCGATTCCCACTCGAGGTATTTATATTTTTATTTCCTCGGTCTGGTTACGAGGCAAAGCCCGACGTTTAATCGGCGAATCGAGTTGAAGCGGCAAATTTGGAAAAAAGTGGGAATGGAAGTGTCATAATGGGAACAGTTTATTTACACAACAATATTACAATTACAAGAAACGAGAAAGTTCTAATTTTGTCCAATAAAAATAAAATATAATAAAAGAAAAGAAAAATACATAAGTCTTACTAAGACCATACTTTTCTTCAGTATGACACGATAAAACTTCTCGGAATTTCATCATACATATTTCATCCGTTGTGGGAGAAATTGACAAAGTGAATTACGCTCAGGTAGTACTAGAAGTAATATGTCAGTGCTATATGACATAGAAATATAAATCATGGGGAACGGAGTGTCTTAACACTAGGTTCCCTCTGCCTACCCTGCTATGTGCGGGATACAGCGTGAAGCTGATATGAATCATATTGACTGATCTGTTAGTTCAGAGTGAGAAGCAATTGAAATCACACTCACCCTGAGTGTGATTTCAATTGTTTTCTTTTATTTTCAGCTTCACGCTACATCCCGCAAAAACTTTCCGCCGAACTCCAGGATTCGGAAAAGAAGCACCGGAACCTCCAGAGGTTTTGCGTTTTGATTGCCGTAACTCAGAGCTTCGCCTCGACAACAGAGCGAGAAAACAAAAATATAAAATATTTCAATCCCCTGAGTGGGAATCGAATCCACAACCGTCGCGATACGGTGTGCCGTTGTACCACGATTACCTTGGCCTCTATTACTTTTATGTTCCTATTACAATATCTTAAGGAAGGAAAATATGAAGAGCCTCTTCCTATAATTGTGTGTACATTGCAATTATCACTGATGGCACAGTATCAAATATCAGATTTCTGTTAAAGCTTTTGACGTTAATGAAGTTACATTCGGTAGTGACCGGTCATTATGGCTATAGGTTGAAATGTCACTTTTAGGGAATATTATATAAATAATATTATTATATTAATACGTTATAGAAAACTTACTACTGTTTATGAAATTTGACATAGGTGTGAAGGTGTGAGAAAGTGAAATTTTTATTTACGTATATATTTCCATTTCTTCGCTCAGGTGGCGAGGCAATGACTCCAGAATTCGGCAGAAAGTGGGGAACGAAGTGTCACACTAGGTTCTGCCTATTCTGCTGTCTGGACTACTGGAATACAGCATTAAACTGTTTTTTTTTATATACTTAAATATTCCATCCAGCATTGGAAAAGAATAATAAGTTCGAATATATAACACATTTATATGTACGCTCGCAACTTCGTATTTCTCCGTAATGCAGAAATATCCATACTAAAAGACCTTAACAATGCTTCCATTGAATATATTTTCACGAATGATCCTATTTCCCTTAAGTGCTCCGTTTTGATCGAAAATAATGGTATTTATACAAATTTTAAAGGCTGCTTTACGTTTCAGCGCAAGGGCACAAGCGTGTGAATGTTAACACGACAAGTTGCGGGTTCGATTCCGACGACTCGAAATATTTAATATTTTCATTTCCACGCTCTGGTAACGAGGCAAACGCGGCGTTAAGTTTCGCTACTCAAAGCAATACCTCCTTTATACATTTTAAATTTGAATGTGAATATCCTACATATAGAACCTCTAATATAATTACTCCTCTAATATAGTTTTAAAAAAACAAAATCCGATGGCCGAAACTGCTTGTATTTCATTTCACGATTGAAAGTTAAATTTTTAGTAAAAATCATTGCATCTATTTAATATGTGTTAACAAATGACAGTCATTTCGCTTTTGCTTACAAAGATTCAAACCTGTTTACTTCGAACCATAAATCATGGACGTCAATAAAGATTTATGTTTGCACAAAATAGAATATTCTGCAATATATCTCATATTGTAAACATTTATTAGTAATAAACATATACTCGTAGAAGTGCTATATCCGGTTTTAAAGTAAACAAAGATAGTTGTGTCGAATTTAATTTATGATATCATTTTATTAAATTAGTTTATTTTATGCCACTGAAATCTATATCAATATTATGAACAATTAAGAAAAACTTACTTTTTTTTTTGGGTAATTTTAAGTATTTATTTTATTTTTATTTTTAAATTAGAAGTTTAAATTCAATGAATGAATTCAGTTGACTGAATTTCATAATATAATAACATTAATTGAATTTCCATGAAATGCAACTATTTCACGATATTCTCGGTGGCATTGTAAAACTGTTCATTCTACTCGTATAGCCATGACATAAGAGTACTTAATATTTTTTCCTAATTTTAAAATTATATTGCAGAAGATGAAAGTAAAATTAATGCCGTAGAGATGCGATCCGCGTAGGATGTGTGGAGTCAGCTTAGCTGATCGAATCCACAATGAAGAGAATAGCAGGTACTAGCGAGGATGTCACAGAGAGAATGAAGAAGAACGTGCTCAGCTGGTTTGGGCACGTCGAACGAATGAGTGATGAAAGAATGGTAAAAAAGATTTATGTTGGAAGAGACGTACGGCGGAGGTCGCGGTATAATTTTATAGCTAAGCTAAATCTAATACTTATAAAGTATATTAAAAAACATTAACAGTACATAATATTTATTTATTAAAGAAGATATTCAGCTATTTTAATTATCATTATCATTGATATAGAATTAAATGATGGAATTGAGGATTGCCAATTAATACGTTACCGATCCCTTGTGGTATAGTTGGGACGTATCAGATTAGTATCGTCTGCTGCACACGATCGCTGTCGAAGGTGATTATTTGGGGAATTATTTGTATTTAAAACAGAAATATATCTACCCTGGCTCTTTACTAAACAAGCACAAATATTTCTAAAGATGATTAAAAAATATATCACAAATATAATTTATTTTAATGTGTAATATATGAGCATGGAAAGAAGACCTAATGTCAAAATATTTAGATTTTTTCTTTCCAAAAACACTGAATTATTTTAAGCTAAAATAATGGAGTTCAATGCGGTAGCTCATGTAATCAGCGCAGAAATAATCCCCCAGATGGGGATTTGAACCCGCATTTGTTAAATATACGTAGTATTTGTCCAGTCGTTGCTTCCTAAGTATAATATACATATACTCTAAGACTTATATAAATTAATCGGAATAATGATTAATGATTACTCTAAGAGGTCAGTAATACAAGGGTCGAAATGACCCTTTTCCTACATGCATATATCATGGAAAACTTTCTTTCCTTTAACTTCGAAGATAAATTATTTCTGTCCAAACAAGTCTGAATTAATATAAATTAAGTGTTAGTAACTTAAACAACTCTATTATGAAGTAAAATAAGTAATTATAGTAGATATTTTTATTTAATCACATCAATAATTAGATTACACGAGGCCGTTTTGGCGCAAAGGCATAAGTATCAACGAAACGTCCGACAGGAGGAAACGAAATATTTAATATTTTCAAGATGTCAACTCAAATAAAATAATGTCAGCTATAATAAAAAATAAGTACTTATTTTTCTTTACTACTGTAAAGAAAAAACCCTATTATATTAACTTAGATTGCACCGAATATAAAACATTAAATTATGGACGGCGGTATCTAACTTCAAGCTAAATTCATAACATTTGTCAAGAAAATATATAAATATTGTAAATACTCTTAGAATCATCGATAATCTTAATTAAAAATGTGGGTGAAGTTCATTAATATTTTATTTTTTAATAGCCTTATAACACGAAATTGTGGTATAATTTTTATGTTTTTTCCAATATACATATATATTTTTATTTTTTTTATTTATTATCTTTTTTATTTTTTTTTATTAGTATAGAACAAGCATTTATGTACGCAACGAAAAGTAAAACAATATAGACGATATAGAAATTTCAACGACACGTCGTCGAGTACCACGTAAGGTGTTTGCAGCTAAATAGTTTAAATCGCTTGGATAAATTCCAAGAGACGCCAGTTCTAGGTCACTACATTACATTATATTATTATATCGTATATTATTTGCTATATTTTTTCAGAACCTAGTGTCAAAACATTCCGTTCCCCATTAAGACACTTCCATTCTCCACTTTCCGCTGAATCCTGGAGGCATTACGTGTAAAGCGGTAAAAATCAACGCCGCACTTTGCTCCAAGGTAACACCAGAGCGAAGATATGAAAACAATTAAAATTTCATTTGATCGAATTGGAATCGAACCCACTGTTGCGCTTACAGTCCCATGCTTCTGTTCCTATACCACGACTTGCTATAATCATTTAAAAAAAATTCAATATTAACTATATAAGTATAGCAAAGTACTATGAAATTATATTTCACACAATTAGGGATAATTAATCGGCGCCTAATTTTCCTTCCCGCCTATACACATTAATAATCCACATATATTACGATACTAGCAGCCCCCTCGCGGCTACGCCTGCTTGAACTATACGAATATTTATTTAAGTAGGTATATTTAAGAAAATATCGGCAAAGCGCGAATTTCAGGTTGAGATTCTTCCACGCAAGCTCGAAATAAATGACTTGACAGGTGGACAGACGGATAACAAAGCGATCCAATAAGGGTAATTTTTTTTACGTTTTGAGATACGGAACCCTAAAAATATAAAATATTAAAAGCAACAATAGATTCCACAAAGACGTATATATATATATGTATTATATAGTGACATATAAAGATGCTTGCAAGTTCTATAAACCATAGATTATGGTGGGATTCCTTAACATCACATACAATACATAACACGTATCAAACGGGTCGTATTTAGGTCACCCATATATTATTGTACTTAATAAGATCAGAATACATTTACAGTAATCGTCTATCGATTTATGGTATTTAGCTATAATTTAGATAATAATATCTATACAAATTTTAAGAAAAGATTTGGTTTAATTTTCTAATCTCAAGAAATATTGGTGTGATTTGAAACAAACTCCTGTCAAATAGTACATTTTTCGATGGGCATATTTATAGTCTACAATTTATAGTATTTTAGCTTAAATATTCAATGTTCATACGGCATTTGTAAAAAAATATTTAAAAAAACCCCGACTGCATAAAGCTAAAAAGAAAATAACCCAATAGTTTATTAGGATTAACAGTTTCACCTCTTTAAATTATGCAAGGTTCCTGGTTAAGATTTAATTGACTAAAGAATTACTTATAGGTCCCGACGATGCTACAATTTACAGCTAACAGCATAATTATATAAGTTGTAACAAGCTAGGAATTTGACGTAGCTTGGTGAGAACTTATGGGTTAGTAGTCAAAACGCCCGAACGATTTCCAAGAGATACTGATTCAAATCTTTCTTTTCAAGTAATATTTTTTTTCAAGTGTTTAACGAAACTTTAAATACGTTTAAAAGAAATGAAAAATTATAGCTTTCCTATTTAATAAAATACCTAAAATTGTTTTTGGGCAAAACGTATGAATGAAGCTAAAATTATTGCAAAGAGGTTCCCACAGAAATTTGATAAAGCGCCGGTCAACCTCCACCTTTGTGGCTCTAACCGCATTTTTAGGGATCGAAATACAATTTCCCAGGCCTATTTTCTCTGAAGATTGATGGCGTAATGAAAATGTTGCTGTTTTATTAAATACTAGTGATCCGCTTGCGGCTTCGCCCGCTTAATCACGGAAGTAGTTCGTTTAATAAAAAACATCTTAAGTCCTTTCTAATATCTCTTCCTATCTATCATACTGTACAAAACGTTTCTAAAATTCGGATTATTCATTAAGCCCTCTTTCTGTGAATTATAAGGTTAATTTAATTTTGTTTTCAATATTCTTAATTAGTATCCTCTACTTTTTAATAAACTAACTTGTTTTTACAGGTTTTAAAGTTTTTTTTTTCTACTTTAAACTTTGGCAAGGCAAGTTCTAGGAATATTAACCATCTTTCAGCATTAATTACCAATCCACTCCAATATAATGCATACACTACAGATCACTCCAGTTAATTTGATAAACACCTTGAATTTTTCGTGATGAATTTTTCAAATGTTATAATTTTATATATGAAAATAATTATCTTTTACTAATAATATATTTCTTTGAGTGAACTGTTTTTTTTTTATCACGCTATATCCCGCACGTGGCAGAGTTGGTAGTGGGAACCCGGAAACCTAGTGTTCAGACACTCCGTCCCCATTAAAACACTTCCGTTCCCTACTTTCCGCTGAATTCTGAAGCATTGCCTATTGAGAGGCGGAAGTGTACACCGCGCTTTGCCTCGTTACCAGAACGACAAATGAAAGTGGTAAATATTTTATTTCCTCGACCGAGAATCGAACCCACAATCAGTCGCATTTGACAGTACCCCTGCGACCCTGCGCCACGACTGGCCTCTACTCTACTGTTAACATATTTTTATATTATTTATAAGTAAAAAAAAAATAGAAGTAGAAAAGAAAATTACATAGTAGAAAGTTCTCTTCATATCTCGTAATGCAGGAAATGAGTACGGAAGAGGAATTTTAAAAGCGATTCCTTTCCTTATAACATATTTTTAAATGGTATCAAAAACAAGTTACGCGACAGTACCGACCGACGAGATAAAAGAGCTTACTTCAGAATGTGACCAACATTTTAATATTCGTAGGATAAAGAATAACAGTGAAAAATTTAAGTTAAAAATATAAGAAAAAATACTAAAGTTTATATTATAAATTCCAAGTAAAATAGGGAATTTCGAAGGTGCATGGGATTGTTATAGATTACAATTCCTTTTCGTGATATTATTCGTATTTAAATTTTTTTACAGTTACATAAAGTGCAATGCTTATAAAATAGACATGAATATATAAAAAGATTCATCAGCTTCCATCTTTTTCGGAAAAGTCTGTCTGACAAGGTTATAGTCCTGGGTTCGACCCCCCTGGGGCACGAATTATTTCAGGAGAAAGAAGTATCTTGACACAAAGTTTTCTGCCTGCTATACTCGAAACAAATACCGCTATACTCTAAAAAAATAAACAGTTCAACTAATTGGACTAAAGCATAAACTATAAAATTTAAATATAGTGTAAATATAATTTCCCAACAGAGAATTGAACCCATAACACTGCGTACACTTAGACACATCTTTTACTAATTAAATTAGCTTCACGCTGTATCTCGCACCCAGCAGGGTAGGCAGAGGGAACCTAGTGTTAAAACACTCCGTTCCCCATTTTCCGCCGAATTTTTAAAGGCATTAATGATTGAGCATTGTGTGTTGAGTGGTGGACTTGATTTTACAGTCACACCCCCTTGTCCCCCTTTTACGAATTCAATATAACAATATTTATTATTAGACCACTTAACACTCTAAACGTAGTAATATTTGCTGTACTTTTACGACGCCAATTTTGATGTTTACTGCTATACTAAAATGTATTATTGCGGTATTGCCTTTTGATATAAGTCTCGTAGTAAAAATGTAGAGTTTTTGTAAGGAATAAATAATATTTATATGGGTTTCGACAATTTGATATATGTACGTATTTGTTTATGTGTGGAAGCTATAAACGTGACGTACCTTAAGCATTTTACGAGTTCTATTACTCAATTTTACTATCTTCTAATTTCGCTAATGCCTGTGTTTTTTTTCATCATTCGATTATATATATGAAAGAACTTTTTGGAAAACACGACTGTAATACAATATATCTTAGAAAGTCATATCAAAACTGCAATAGATACTTTTGTTTAATATTTTGTGTCAATTTATTCATAAATTTTCTATGTTTTCTAAATATGATAAATAACATTTTATTTTCCCATGTACCCTCTGCCTAACCTGCTATGTGTACAGTGTGAAACTAAGAAAAAAAACAAAAAAAAAAATACATAATTAATAATTTTAAGAGAACGTATATAAATTTGAACGTAGCGGAATTTTTATATTATTATATTTTTTTATATGTCTTCTAAAAAAGGAATTTTCTTTTCTAAGCGTGGGATAACATTTTAAAAAATATAAAAAATATTTATATAATTCTACTTTGCTTAAGGTTATAGGCCCCCATTTGTTTAGACTTAATCTCATTTTCTTCACGTCAGAGTCACGACATAAGCGCCTTTGTGTAAATTATTTTATTTACATGGCCAAAAGGCCAGAGATGAAATTTGTTTTTCTCCAGACGCATTCCTCACTCTTGCAAAAGAGAGGAAATAGTTAAAACTATTATGAGGCCTACAAAGATATCACAGTGATGCAAAGTAACAGCGTCTAACTGTAGGCGCGATAGGTCTGATAAAAGACGGTGTTTAGTTCCGTCATATGTCTCCAATTTGAGTGGAAATCAACTTCCAAGTGTCTCAACACTACGTTCTTTTTGCCAGATCATAAAAAATCTCATCATATTTTTAAATTAGATTTTCACACATCATTTATTTTATTTGAAAGATCTCAGCCCTCGTCAGAATTAATTACGCTAGCCAAGGGTATTTGACATCGTTTAACGGTATTATCAATCAACAAAATGGGGATAGATTGTCTAACCTGCCCTTTGGACAAAAAACGCTTTGTTATGCCCCAATCCCGGTAGTCATCCATCTCTGACAGGTTATAGACCTTAGTCAGCTGTTTGCTTTGTTTATAACGAAATGTGAAATACTTTTAGGTCAAGGCAAAGCTAGGTTCCCTCTGGGAGGGTTCCTATGTGCGGGGGTACAGCATGAAGTTGACATGACATGACACAAATGTAAAATATTTTAGAGTAATCTCGAGGTCAATAGGCTGTAGGTTGTTGAGATAATGACAAGGGAACTATTAATGAGATGGAACTGGTTAGGAATAATTTCTCTATTTAATATTTTATGGTCATTATACCACTTAACGAATAATTTATTTTCTTAATTTCAAGAGAAAATATGTTTTTTTTTCCAGCTTCATGCTGTAGGTATTCCACATGTAGCAGACAGAGAGAGCCGCAGTAATAATAGCCGTAGTGTCAAGTCTCCGCGTCCCCACTTTCCACCTAAAATGAAAATATTTAATATTTTACTTCCTCGAGTGGGAATCGAACCCACAATAACCTGTCGCATTGTCAGTCATATTGTTGAGCCTCTGAGCCACGACTGGCCTGAATTATTTAATTTATAAGCCCATCGTCTTAACTGAAAACAAAGTCTTATTTTCCTAGTTAACCACAACCAGTATCGCAATTTAGCACTTTTAATCATCATTAGAAAAGTAATGTACAAGACTATGTTTGCAAAATGAAGCAGGAAGGATCTATTTCATATATTAAAAGTGTATTCTATAAAGCCTTTGAAGCCAATAAGGTGTAAGTCAATAGTTCAAAAATAAAATTAATTCCAACGATTTTTTTGCTAACTGTGAAATTAACGAAGATATCTGTGAAAAACAAAATAGTTAGATTTGAATCTACGATTTTAATCTCTGTAGGAGGATTCAATATATTCCTATATATAAGCGTACTATCTACTGACTTAAATTAATGAAAGTTGGCAAGACTCTCAACTATTGTATTAAACGTTCAGAAAATTTCGAAATACAGTATATCAATACTATATATTACGTATCTTTTATTTGAAATTGTCGTCTTATAAAAAAATGCTATAGGAACTGACTATATACCATGTTATTTAAAGTACTAATTTAAATCCAAATAAATTACTGTATAAACGAAAAGTTGTGGGTTCGATTCCCACTTGAAAAAAAGAGCGAATAAATTAAAATATAAAATGAAATATTTAATATTTTAATTTCTTCGTTCTGGTCGAAGCAAAGTGCGGCGTTAAATTCCTCAAATTCAAATGATTTAATACATTAGAGGAGATTTATACTCGTATTTCTATTTCTTTTATACAAAAAACGATTTTACCGTAAAAAAAAAATCTCTTAGTTACGCCACTTTAGGCCTTAACATGTTATATAGGGCACAAAGGAAACCAATCCCATTTAGCTTCGCTATTATGGAAGCTAAATTGAATGTTATTCGATCCCAAAGTAAATACTGAACCATGAAACATTTGAATACTTAAGTACAAGTTTAATAAATACTTTGAATGACTTCTTCAATTATTGAGACGATTGTGAAATTTTTCTATTTATTTCTACATTACAAATGTAGAGTGGGTTCTTCTATAAGTAAATTTCTTCCCAAACTTTCTGCCTCAGATTATTAGATATAAAATAAATAATTCCTTAGAATTAATATTGTAATATCAATATTATATAAGTTTATAAAACTTTTGTCTACAAAGTTTATATTTGGCTAGACTGTTACGAAATCTTCAATAAAACTTATTATATTATTTTACTCCCACTATAAACTATACTATTAACCCGTCCTGATTTTGCCCGTGCATAAACACTCTTTTTATATAATATAGGTACATATAATTCTAAAATTAAATGTAATTAACTTCTAACGATATTATTTACATAAACATTATTTTCTCACCTCATTTTATTAGAAATCGAGAAAAGAACCTATTAATACAAATACCGACACGAATGAACGAGCAAATATTATTCTTCTTCAATTCTTCATAAATAAGAACTTAAAAGGAAACTTACCCAAAGCGTAATCACAGGATGGTCCAAAGAAGACATGAGCACAGTCGTTGTAAGCGTCTATAGCTGATATGACAGCGTACGCCGCGTCGCAGTCAGTCACGTCGTAGGTGAGCCACTCGAAACGAAGCCATGACGGGAGAGTCTCGCTGACCGCATCAGAGAGTAACGCCAGCTCGAGTACAGGTTCTACCTATAATTAAAAATAATTTTAAAAAAATCGGCTTCAAATAGTGAAACAAAAATTGATATTAATACAAAAGTTGATATTTAAGACGTATATTATTTTTTCATTGATAGCATTTTTAAAAATGAATCGGGACCACACGGAGAAAATCAATTTAAAAAAAGAATCATTAAAATCATTTCACACAGTCGATTCGCTGGTGAAATGGTGAACTGGATTTTTTTCGTTATTCCAATTCTTTAAATTATCTAAACCTTAGATTCTCGCTGTATCCCGCACCAGGCTAGAATCTAATAGTAAAATACTCCATTCCCCATTTCCCGCTGAATTCTGAGGCATTGCATGTTGAGTGGCAGAACTCAACACCGCGCCTTGCCCTACCACAAGAGCGAAGAAATGAAAATATTAAATATTTAATGTCCTGGATTGGTAATCGAACCCACAACCTGTAGCGTTTACAGATACAAATTTGCACAGTCCCTTTATTTTATCTAACTTAAATTAAGATAAAATAAATATTTTAAGTCAATATGATGTAGGTGGAAAGAGGTTATTAGGGCATTTGCTTAAAAGTATATTTCACGCCTACACATAATAATTCTGAATCCAGATGGTAAAATAAATATTAAGTAGATATATGTATGTAGGCCATAAACGGTAATTAAAAAAGTATTAAACAGTAAATATTATTATCGTAAATTTAATTTAGGAATATTAATATGTTATGTTAAATATGATAAAAATATGATGAAAGCGCCTCGAAAGCCTAAAAAATAAAAATTGCGCCTCGAAAGCCTCAAATATTTTTATTTTTGAGTATAATATTATATAATATAACTTCTGAACGCAAACGCGATGTTTATGTGTGAGGATCGGCCCCACTCGGAGTTATGAGCTGATTTCATTTCCCCACTATGACAAAACAAAGCTTGGCGTTGAGTTCAGCCATTCAACACTTTTGGAAATCGTCCAAGTATTCTACCCAACTTAGCCATAAGTTCGCGTATGTTCAAAATTATATATGTTTTCCAAAATATATAGAATACATTTCTCAAAAAAAAGCTAGCAAATTTATGTAGCGTTTGTCTCTTATATAAAGTTACTAGGACAAAAACAATAAAGTCTACTACAATAATCTCTAGAGATTCAAAGAAGATTTCAAAGCAATAATAAAATATGATAGAAGATTATAACAAATACAATGCTTTTACTGTCGCATTTTATTAACCATAGAGCTTTGAAGATAACGTTTAGTTGTTCGAGATTAAATTTTAAATTTAATAAAGTTACCGCCTTGCTGCTCCCGTTTATACTACACCTTCAATATAAATTTATTATGAAAAGTTAAAAAAAAAAGATTTCACGGTGTATCCCTCATTCAGCAGAATAGGCAGAAGAAATCTAGTGCTAAGATACTCCGTTCCTTATTTTCCGCCGAATTTTTTGAGGCAACGCGTGTTGAGTAGGTAATTAACAGTAGAATAACGAAGAAATGAAAATATAAACCAAATAAATCAGCTTCACGCTGGATACACAGACGGAACTTAGTCCCTCCGTTCCCTACATTCTACCGAATTGTTTTGCCATTGCGTGTTGAGTGGCAGAACTCAACACCGCGCTTTGCTTTGACACCAGAGCGAAGAAACGGAAATATAAATTTAAATAAATATTTCATTACCTCGAGTGGGGTTCGAACCCAAAACCAGTCAGTTTCACAGTCACACTCTGAGCCTCTGTGATCTTATGGGACATATTATACTAAAGTAACACGATATCTGAGTCACCCACCCTTATTTAATTTAATTGCATTGTATCGTATGCCACACCCTTAGTTTCACATGCAGGATATTTATGACCAGTTAGTTACAAAGTGCTAGTCACTAAATAAATTGTGAAAGTTTTACCCCTTTTTTAAAGTGCAACATTAGTTTGGCTGAAATATTTATTAAATTTGAAATATTTAATTCTTGTCAATATCTATAAATTTAGTGTCAATTATTATTAAATTAAATACATCATTTTAGGTAATGATATTTATTACTTTTGTATTCTAGTACATATTTTCTCCTTAATACTAGCATATTTTGCCACTCAACAAGCACTGCCTACAGAATTCAATGGAAAATAGAGAATAGAGTCTCTATGCACTAACTTCTCTCTGCCTACCCTGCTATATCCGGGATACAGCGTGAAGTTAGAAAAAACAAGATATCATTACTTACATGAAAAATCATATTTGTATTCCACACTGTAATCAAGCAAAACAATATTTTTCTACGCCAAGGGCCTGCGGCTGTATAAATATTGTAATAACGCTAAATTTTCTTTATCCCAACAATGCCGAGTTTTATCTTACTTTTACGAAAACTCAAAGATAAATTATATGTTCTTGCAAACTTACTAAGTATTCTGTTTCGTATTGTTATTTAAGTTGATTGAGTCCATTCATTTAATTTATTTTTTTAGATAATCTAAAAAAAAAATTAGATAATCTAAAAATTAAGAAGAAGAAGAAGATATATAATATATGAATAACATAATATATGAAATATAATATATAAATAACACAATAAATGAAAATACATTTAATAAAAATTCAGTTCAATGGTGTAATCTTTAAATGTAATATTTTTTATATAACATTTTATATATGGCATTTTCAACAGCAATATTTCAACTACACATTTTCCAGAACATATCATTATACTCAATAGTAATTACACTTTAATTTGTATTTTGAATAGATTCATGAACTTTATATATTTTATAAATTCCGTTAAATCGTACTAGCAACACTATAGATCCATTTTATTTCCAATTGCATAACTTTTATTATTTTAATACCTCTAAACAATATGTCATTCTCATCTCAATTCATTTATAGTAATCAATGAACATATTGATTTGTATATAATAAATGGATACATTCATTTACTTCATATATTGTACCAATGACATAAAAGTAACTTATTTGGTCTGACCATCAGAATATACAAATGAACAAGCTCCGAAGCTCCGAGCTTCCAAGACGAAAGACCGGTGGATTCAACGACTGTTGTATTTAAAATAAAAAGGCTAATTTCTCACAATCCGTTCGGCTAACCTGACGGTTCATTACATATGACAATTAAGTCTGAAAGTAATGCAATATGACTATGCTGATATATTCCGACTAAACAATTGATATGTTTGTTCTATTTACCATTTTTCATCAAGAGGTAATACAAGTTTTTAACCACACCTCTCTGAAAGCTCTAATACTAAAATAATATTTTCATTAATCTACTAAATCTGACAGTTCGCAAAACAAAATCGTGACTTACGAAAGTCCCTTGCTGAACCCTATAAAACGTCTTATTGGTTTAATATTACTAGACATGGAGAGCTTAACTGAAACAGCATCATTTAAATAAGTAATCCGTTAGGTTTATGTCAAATGTCATGTCAAATGAAATATTATTGACAAAAACATTACTTAAAATTCATGATAAATTCATTGTAACTAAAGGCCGAAATTGTTCACTTTATTTAAATGTCTATTAGATATCTCACAAACAATTTGTTTAATAAAATTACCAGAAGTAGATAAAATAAAACATTTTCCATTGTTTGATAAGAAAACTTTAAAATTACTCAATTTGTAAATTAATCTTCAATAAAAAGAGCTTGGTTTTCTGATCTAATATACTTACTATACTATTATCTTTCCAGAATAAATAAACAAAATATTTTGTTTGTCCAACAATATATTCAACAACAATATATTCATATTGTATAGTAATATTAGTACCAGACATAGAAACAAGAAATAGAGATAAGTAAGTAACTCCAATAAATTAATCCAATAAATTGCCTCCAAAAAGTTAACAAATTGTTAATGGATCTCAAGCCTACGTAACATGTCTTTTAATTAAATTCCGAATTTAGTATTGAAACTTTCATTATTCCTTATAGAATTATATATATACTAGCGGCCCGCTCGCGGTTGCACCCGCGTGAACTATATCATTATTAATTTCTGTCTCCATGGTTACGTCCTAGTGACGTCTATGCAAAATTTGAGACTCCTAGCATTTAGTAACGAATGACAAAGACAAATGTCATTAGTAACGAAGTTTCATACAAACTTTCAACCCCAAAAACAACCCCTTAGAAGTCGAATATTACAAATTCCCGTGTTAGCGAGCACCTACGTCCTATAAGTAACTCCTATACAAAATTTCAGATTCATAGAATATGTAGTTTCTGAGATTTCGTGATGAGTGAGTGACCTTTCGATTTTATATATATAGATGAATAAATCACTACAGAAATTCAAAGTAGCTGATAAACACCCTAACAAGTCATAATTTAAAAAGTTGATTTAAAATAATTTTTATTAAACACTTTCTGAGTGTTAATAGAAAGTATCTGAAAAATTGGTAACAGTTAACTGTTTTATAATTCTTAAGAATTATTTAAATATTTTTATTAGTATTCTTGTATAAACACTGGTAAGAAGATATTACATACAAACTGATTAAACTGTTTTGTAAAACATAGTATAATTTACTTTGTCATAATGTTTTATTATAATAATAAATAATAATTAAGTAACCTAATAGTACAGCGAACCTATTATATATTTTGGAAATATTATCAGATTAAAAATGTATAAAATGAATATTACTTAAACTTTATGAAAATTAAATGTCACCAATCATATAATTCAAATATAATATTAATAATATTCATATTGAAAAGGGAAATTTATTCTTATTTTTACTTGAAATTCGCTATACTTAATGTTTCTGATTTTAAAACAAATATAATGCTATGTTGTAACAATTTTTCCAAATAGAAGTAATATTGATGCAAATTCTAAATGGTTTCCAATAAATATAAATCTTTCACTATTTCAATATTAGTATTTTAACATTTCTATTCATTAAAATATCATGTAAATCTGGTATTGAGAATGTGTTAACATATGGATACTTTAGTTCTGACTTCCTATAATAAATAATCTTATGAGGGTTTTATTTTAAATGATAAATATAATAGTTGTTTCTTTGAATTACTTTAAAATTTTAAGGTGCTTTAGAACAACTAGAATTAAAATTCTTATAATGTCTTTTTTTCTTAATGAGTTATAATAAAACTATATAATACTAATAATACTTCAGGTATAGTTTTAACATTGCTTTTGTAAGATGCCATTAAAACAAAAAAATAATATAATATAATTATAATTGTTAACATATACATGTTAACAATTATAACATAACTTCAAACTGTAACTAATAATCTTTTCCTATACAACTTACTGCAGGATCTATCACACATTACTTACCTTTTTTTATTATTGAATTAACAATTAACTTTAGTAAATTAATGTTGTATGATTGATTCCGTCACCTCGAATATGATTTGACTGTTTAACTTTAAACATAGAGCCAGACAATTTAGCCACAAACAAAGTCAATCCAACTCCTTTTTTATTATCTTCTTTTTATTACGATTTCATTGTAATTTACATATTACACAATTACAAAACATTAAAACTTTGAAGTGTCAGGATATCATTTCACTTGAAAGTGGGAGTGAGAGTGAGCTGATCCCACTTCTGATGTTAGAATCATGATAGTTGATAATATAAATAAAGATAAATTAGAATAATTGTCTAAATGAATAATAGGATATTCGTATCGAACCCACATCAGAAGCGGATGGTAGCCATAAGTAACATTATGTTACCTTTTAAATAATGTGAAGCTTGGAGCAGTGCCGTGGACTTGTAACCACAATTGTAGGCTTCAGGGTACCCTTAACGTTATAACAACACTCGCCTTTCACTGCTCCAGCCCAGTATAGTTACATACTTACGTATAACTTACCTGTACTGTACTTAACACATTTGCAATCACAGTAATATTTGATTATATTAACGTTAAATCTATTAACATTTATAATTAAGATAGCCGAGGATATATAATACATTTACAATAATACTATAAGTCAAATATTATCGTAATTCCCTTGTTTTCTATCACCAGCCAACAAATCATAGGCAGATGTATCAAACTACAAATCCTAGACTAGTCAATTATCAATTATAAAATATTATTTACTGTAATTATCATATATGTATTATTTATTATTTAATTACCATTCACTTTATATATCTATTAAATATAATCATAATTCTATAGTAATCCATTACTTAACTACCAAATCATAGACGGATATTTTAAACGCCAAATCAATGACAAGTGTCAAATGTCAATTACAAAACATTATTTATGATAACAATCATAAGTATATGTATTATTTATTATTTAATTATCATTAATTCTATAAACCTATTACACGCACAGCCGTAACCGCTGTGCATAGAAACTTGAAATTTGGACAAATGTTTACTTTCGTAATCTGGACATCCAATAAGAAGGGATTTTGTAAAATTTTAACCCTAAAGGGGTGAGATAGGGGTTGAAAGTTTGTATGGAAAAATCTATAAATCGCCACCGATTTTTATAAAATTTGAGATTTAGACTCTTAAAAAAATGTCATTGAACATGTTTCATGGTTTATTAGATTTTTCCCCTAAATAAGCAAGCGAAGCTGCGCGCGTCCGCTAGTATAAATATAAAAGTAAAAGAATTAGTAATTAAATTAAAGTGAACTTACCACAGGTAAGCAAGCATCGTAAGTAGTATTCTTAGGTAGCAATAGTGCTGCTCGTATCTTACAATTTCCGTCCTTATCGCAGACATTTTCACAGGTTCTCTTCTGCGGCTCTTCCCCTCTACAATTCTGGCCGGCAACGGTTGCTATCGCCCCAAGCAGTATAAAAACCCAGCACCATGACATCTTAACGATATCTAGATATTACGCACATCACTACACTATTGTTATTTGCTACATATTTAAATTATAACACTCACTTCACTAGTCACTTCAGAATCTGAAACAAATTAGAAAATTATGATTACTTAAATTGTATTATTTTTAGCTTTCGAATTTATGAGATATTGTGTTGATTGGCGGAGTACAACGCCGTGCATTGCCTTCTTACCCGCTAGAGCAAAGATATAAAAATCTTAATAAATGATTATTAATTTCCACGATTGGGAATCGAACATGTAACCGTCGTGTATTTTAAGTAGGCAAAAATATTTATTTTTGATATTGTTTTATAATAGATAATATTGTAAATAATCGCCAAGGATTTTTTATATTATAGTGATTGTTTAGGATTTTACTTGTAAGCATTGAACCTTCAAGAGCCTTTCATGTCTTGTTCGAAGTTCGGGAAAACCATATGGTTTTGTCATTTTCCATCCCCCGAGGGCTGTGGTTAAAAGTTATTATCTATTATATATTATTTCTGGGTTTTTATATTTATATTTATAAAGAACAAAAGCCATACGTTCTTCATTTTTGCAAAGATATAGCTTAGTGGGCAAAGCGCTTGGCTGGTTTCGAAAAGGCGCGGCTTCAAAACTCGTTTCCTAAATAAATATTGTTTTTCTTAGAATAATGACATTACATTTATCGTATTTTTTTTTCACTTTATAATTATTATTGTTCCGTACTGTTTAATTTTCAAAGTATATTTAAAATTTTAATCTTAATGCTTAAAAAATCGATCCAGTTAAAAGTTTAGTAAGTAAAGCTTTAAACGACCTAAAGCGTCAAAAAGGAAAATATCGAATAATATATGAGTATTTGACGACCCATCTTCTCTTTATGAGATGAATACTATTTCACATTTTATTTACATTTCAATACACTTTGTAATATCGAAATGGTAGTCTTTATAAATATTTCTAGAATATTTTTCGGCACTAAGTATTTAATATATTTTCAATTCCATTTTACTTTTATATTATTTTCTTGTTTCTTTTCATATTATCTTATAAATTTTTTCTACATTATAATATCAGTTCAGCATTTTGGATAAATTAAGAAAACTCACATCGAAAATAACTAAATGAAGAAATTACTTAAAAAAGTGTTTGTTTCCTTTTTAAAGAAAATAGCATTAGATTTCGTTTAAAACCAACCTACAATCATGCCATTCAAAAACTAAGATCGACAGCTTTTCGTCGTTTCTTGAAATATGATTTAAACTTCATAAAATACTATTTCTCAAATGCTTCATCTTTGGACGACAACCAAGGATCTCATATTTCAATTGTTATTTCCATGTCAAATATTCTGATATCTAACGAATAAACGGTTTTGAAAGTGACTGCTGGACTGTGAAATTGTTCATTGTATAGAGTATATTTGTTTACGGCTTAAAGCCTAGTAAAATATTAAATTATTGTATTGGACATTTTATTTTATAAAATATTTTTAAGCTTTGCACTGTATCCCGCATATATATAGTAGGATAGGCAGAGGGAACCTGGGAACCTAATTCCCACTTTCCGCCGATTTCTTCGGGTATTGCATGTTGTGTAGCGGAACTCAACACTGCGCTTTACCTCGTTACCGGAGCGAGGATGAAAATATTTCATTATATTTTAATTTATAAATCTCCACTTATAATTATTTGAAAGTTGTTTAGTATAACAAACGCACTGTCCTGAGAATAGAAGGCGAGAAGAAAAGGAGAACCTAAGTTTTTCATTGCTACGATAGAAGTTGCAGGGAAATATAAAATAGAAATGCCAACAGTCTCTAGTATTTTCATTTTGAACCTATTTTTTAATTTCATGAATGTTTTAAATTTTACTGAAAATAAAATTTACATGAAAGTTTCATGGTCCAGTAAAAAAATGTAACCTCACAAAGCTAAAATATGAAAACATCAAAAAATGCTAGACCACTTTTTAAAGAGCTTGCCTGTACAAAAGTTGAAAGCTTTAAAAAACTATGTATATGACTTTCAAAAGTTCATTCCTTTTGTTAATAGAACTAGGACGTTGAAGGACTTTCAGAGGGAAATGTGTGTAACAATTAAAACTAAAATAATCGTTATTATTTTATCACTTTTAATTATTTATTTATATATTATTTTCTATATTTCCTATTATCCTTTTTATATATTTTTTTCTATATTAAACATATGTTGTAACTACTTTGATGAGAGTTGTACGAAAATACGATAAAAAAACCAGGCAAGCGCGAGTCGGGCTAGTGTCGAAATACGCGTTTTTTTTTAAAATAAATTAATAATTAATAATAATAGATCTAAATATATGAATTTTAACTCGATATCTCCAAGAGTACAAGTTTGTATTACGCGGCGAATGTCATACAAAATACCGCAAAAACGATACATAAATTACGTACTTCAAGGGACTATATATACATTTAAATATTTAATATTTCAGCTTAATACATCTACGCAATCTCTAGACAATAATCTTGAAAGACAGGCAACAAACTGATCCTGTAAGGATTAAGAGGTTCTTTTGAGATACGGAACCCTAAAAGTTAGTACTATACTAGACCGTAAATAAATATAAAGTATAGTAGGAACTAGAATATAAATCAGAATATTATTCGAGCATTACTTCCAGCAATATAATGATATTGCCAATGATCTATTTCTAGATGTAATAAAACATTCGTTTCTCAGTATTCTTACACCTGAAGGCGAGTTATTTTTAACTTATGAACAAATTACGTTTTTATACAACTCGATACGTTGACCATTTAGTGACGTTTTTAAAACATTATATAGAATTTCTATTAATTTATTTATTTAAGTTGCATATCTATATACTACATACTCGTATAATAAAATTGTCACAGATGGCTGTCTGTACATGGAAAACAAATGAGAAAAACTATTATTCTGGCTAAATGCCCATACATGCATATACATTGTAATAGTACTCAAAATATTTTTATTTTTTGTCTGTTCACCTATCTGTGTGTTTGTGCACACTAATCACAAAAACGGATTAACCGACTTAAATGTAATTTTTACATTATTGTATTTTGACAAGCTTCCCTAAACATTTACAGTGTTAGTTTTATTTAAATCGGTTCATAAATACAATTCACAATTCAATACTATAGTGGTACCAAAAGGAGGAATAAGAATGACATTACAATAAAAATACAAGTATTTAAAAAAAATTAAAATCTGTTAATATCCAGAAACTGTCAATAAATTATAATTTCCTTAGATATGGTACGAATAGACTACGACAAAACTTACGACATATATGTCAGACATTAATGTATGTAGATACTGTTTACACTAGTAACGATTTTTCGTATCTTAATAGTGTCAATTTGTAAGATTTAAGCCTTTCCGAAAACTTGTCAATTACACTAGACACTTGGACACAGTGTATCAACACTGTCGCTGATGAGTGTCACAATAAGTTTTGAAATTAGAAACACTCATGCTTATACAGACACTCGATGTATACATCGAGTGTATCGTGTATAATGTTTGAGTCTATTCGTACCTTTAGACTAAAATATGCATAAAGCGTTTTCGTAGATACGTCGGTTACGGAAATTTGGTTTAGTATTCAAATGAGATATTCTGAATGTACCTTACGATATACATGTGTAATGAAGATATGTCATGTAGACTTCGTGAAGATTTTGGTCTCAACTCTAAAGACCTGGTTTCATATGTAACACTTTCAAGTGTCATATGCAACTAGCGCAGAATATATTATGTTTAACTGCTCACAATATCCAAGAATGAGCCTTTTAGGTGTGGTTTTTTTGACACTAGCCACCCCCCACTGGGGTTTTTGATACTAGCGACCCTCATGGGATAACATCCGCATAACATAGCATGAACTATATGAATTTTTATTTAATATTATTTAAATGTATTTTTTGTATGGTTATCTATACTGTTATATACACAAAAAAATCATGATATAAATATTTATTTGATTTTGCTCTCAAAAATGCCGTATATAACAGAAAAATGTTAATTATTTAACATCTCAGCAGATCAAATTAACCTGGAACCTGGAAATCTAGTGTTACGATACTTTTCCCATTAAGACACTTCGGTGACACTGCGTGTTAAGTGGCGGAACTCAACGCCGCAACGTTTTTCTTCGTTACAAGAACGAGACGAGAACCGAACCCACTACCAGTCGCGCGTACAATCACACACCTGAGGTACATAATTAGTTCCATTATATAATGTAACCTATGCAAATCGTAGAAACAAAGCAAACGTTTATTTAGCGTTTCTCTTAAATTAAACATGTAAACTTTCTTATAAACGATTTCTGACAGATATTTAGTCTTCGCCTACATTTATTTTTGATCTTATATTTTCTAGTTTTAAATTCAAGAATAGTTCAGCTCGCGAAGCTGTGCTGTACATTTGTGTGAGTAATTATGAAAGTAGAGCCAGAAAAAGAGTATTTCAATAAAAAAAAATTAAATCAATAAAAAAAATCAACAAAAAAATAAGTCGTTTGGAATTAAAATGTATCGTTGTGTCACGATTGTGACGATTTTTTTTCTCTTTTACTGTTTTTACTTTTAATGGAACATAAATTAATAAGAATTAAATGTGTTTTGCAGCTATCAGTACAATAGGTGTTGGCCGGTCGTTTCGTAAGTGACGTTACACCTACACTATACATATACATACACAAATACTCAATGCTTAAATAGTTTAGTAATTTTAAACTGTAAAAGATTGTCGTAAATTTAGTCGCTTATTAATTTAAACCACAATGCCTCGAATATTCGACGGAAAGTAGCGAAGGAAATGTTCTTCCCTTCTATATGCGGGATAGAGCGTGAAACTGAAAAAAAAAATATTCTGAAAAAATCATCGTATACAATACCAAGACAGGCAAAATAAACCGAGTATAAAATACTTAAATTTAATAAAAAGTTGAATCTATATATATAAAAGCACTTGTCCTCACTGACTGAGGTAAGACGCACGCACAGCCGTAACCGCTAATGGTAGAAACTTGATATTTGGACAAATGTTTACTTTCGTAATCTGGACATCCACTAAGAAGGAATTTTGAAAAATTTTAACCCTAATGGGATGAAATAGGGGTTGAAAGTTTGTATGGAAAAAAAATTCAATCAGCACCGATTCTTATAAAATTTGAAATTTAGACTCTTAAAAATATTTCATTGAACACATGTTTCATGGTTTATTAGAATTCATCCCTAAATAAGCAAGCGAAGCTGCGTGCGTCCGCTAGTATGCATATAATACTCTCTCTCTATTACACTCTATAATTAATAGAACATGAGACAAAATGGCGTTCTACAGCTTTTATGGCAGAGGTTAGTACTACGAGAACAAGATAAACGACGCCATCACGAATGCATTTGAGAAGGATTTATTTTATACTGTATGAACAGGCTTTTGCTTTCGATTCTTAGTTGGGAAAAAACGGAACCCTTATAGGATCCGGAACCTTTATCGTCCGTCTGTCCATTTGTCAACATCAGTTATCCCGAGGAATCAAGCTAAAATTAATACCAAATATTCAGCTCAGAGAGTCAAATCATTATAGAAAATGATAAGCGTCGGATCCTTTAGCAACATTTATTGCCGTGGACTTGGAGAACTTATAATACAAATAAAGTAAAATATCCTAAAGGTAATTAATAGAAATAAATCATTACAAACTTATATTTATTTCATACAAAATAATCCACACGCCCGCTAAAAGCTTGTAATTATTATTTTATATAATTACATACAAATATTCTATATTCTTACAAAAATCATCTTCAAGCTTTTATTTTTATAGAAGCCAGTCGTAGCGCAGGGCACAAAGCGTGACTGTAAAACCGACTGGTCGTGGGTTCGATCCCCACTCGATGAAATGAAAACTAGGTTCCCTCTGCCTACCCTGCTGCGTGCGGGATACAGCGTGAAGCTGATTTAATTTAATTTTAATTTATTTAAAATACTAAGAAACTTCCAACTAATTATTTCATGTCACAAGAAGACAAATCGTTGAAACATATCTTACCACTTAGTTGTCTCGAACACTAGTAAAGAAATTAGATGTTCTTTTTCTTGTACTTTTAATTTAAAATTTATTTTTAAGCCACAAATGAGATTGTATTCATTTTAAAAGTATTAAAAGTGTAAATTTATGAACGACTTCCAAGCGATTATTTTCCCATAACGTTCCCGCCATTTGCATTTCTCCTTATTTTCTTTTCTTTTTTAAATTTAGACTACCAGTGGCTCATGTTGCCAGCTTCATTCTTAAAAAATATTTTTGTTATTTTATTTGTAATAATATTTTATAAGTTTTTAAATTATTTACATGATATTTTTTTAGGGAAGACGTGGTGCAGGGGCACTAGCATATGACTGTAAAGCGCTGGTTGTGGGTTCGATTCACACTCGGGAAAATGAAATAATTAATATTTTTATTTACTCGTTCTGGCAACGAGGCAAAGCGTAGCATTTAGTTCCGCTACTCATAACACAATACCTTGAGAATTCGCCGGATTGCCTTAATATTAGGTTCCCAGGTTCCATCTGTCTACCCTGCTACATATGTGCGAGATGAAGCGTGAAGGTAAAAAATATGCTTACCCATGCACATCTGTATACAACGAGCTTCGAAATTACAATATAATAAAATTAACATTTTCCATTAAGAAATAAAAGAAATTTAATTGCAATCTGCAACGTAACGAATAATGAAATTGTTACATATGAATGAAATTATCTTAATTAAAACAACAGTACGACCATCAGAAGGGAAATTCGATATTCTCATTATTATTTTCGTTTCCCCTACTAAATTAAATGAATGTTTGTACTGTACTAGTAGCTTTTTCCGACTTCGTCTGTATATTTCTTTAAAAATATAGTTTTGAATTACTATAATAAATGGCACAGCAGCAAATAGTTTGACTGGAAACGCAACGATTGATTGTGAGTTCAATTTCCACTTGGTGAAATTAATTATTTTCCGTTACTCAACACGCAGTGTCTAAGATTCTCTAAGGGCAGAAAGTGGGGGGCAGAGTGCAGATACGGCGGTAAAGTAAAAAAAAATCGTTATTATATAGTTGGGAGACTTCTGTGCTACAAATGTCAACTGTCAAATATAGTACTGCAATGTGTCAATGTCACTGTCAATGTCTTCCGCTCCCGCTCTTTTCATTTTGTTATTAAGTTACTAATTTAAGCGGGAAGACATATTTGGCCCTCATATACTTGAGGTTACATGTGTGGTAGTCGATGTGATTTGTTATTTGGTTGTTAATAGATCATTATTAGCAAGTTATAAAGTAATTTAAATGTTTTAATTAATAAATAATGTGAATTGGTTAAAAGAGCTGCTATAATTAACACTGAGTAAATACCTATATGTGTTTTCGAATGTTGTTGGTGTTTTATATAAGTTTCTAGTTATTTATACTTCATTTTATAGTTATTTAGATTTTTAATAAATAAGATTGTATTTGAAACATTAGTGTTGTATAGTTTTATTTTCATATTTCACTTCTGAAACCTAATTTCAGAAGTGGGATACCTATCTAAGCCCATCAGGCCAGATCCTTGTACCTTATAATTTTGTTATTTTTGTGAAAGCAAATAAAGCACCAGTTTCATCATTTCTCTTTTCTTAAATTATTTATTGCCTATAATAGAATACAGTGTTAAATATGGGTGATGCTGGAAGTAAATCACAAAACAAATCACGTCGACCGGTCACGACACGTGGTCGCGGTTAGCGAGTTAGGTTAAGTCATTTGAAAGCCATGTTATGGGACTCGAGCGCTAAGGGTGTCTCGAGCGCTCGCGCTGGTGCTTTCATGGTGCTGTTGCAGGACATTCATGCCGCCGCCGTGCCGCTATGTGGTGCTTCTGCTCCCACGACAAGTGACGCGTCCCAGCGCGTCTCTGTGTACCTCTGCTGGCGATGTGCAACGCTTACCTGGGCGTCTTGGTGTACCTCTGTACGCCCTTCGCTCGCGATGCGCGACGCTTACCTGAGCGTCTTGGTGTGCCTCTGCACGATCTCAGCTCGCGATGCGCGACGCTTTCCTGCGCGTCTTGGTGTGCCTCTGCACGCGTTCAGCTCGCGATGCGCGACGCTTACCTGGGCGTCTTGGTGTGCCTCTGCACGCCTCAGCTCGCGATGTGCGACGCATTCCTGCGCATCTTGGTGTGCGTCTGCACACCCTCTGCTCGCAATGTGCGATGCGTCTGCGAGACTGCTTGTGATGCGGTCCCCGCGCATATCTGCGCGCCACTGCTCTCGATGCGGTCCCCGCGCGTATCTGTGCGCCACTGCTCTCGATGCAGTTCCCGCGCGTGTCTGCGCGCCTCTGATACTGATGAGCGACGCGTCCCCGCACGTGTATGCGCGCTTCTGCTTGCAATGCGCGACGCGTCTCTGTGTGTCTCCAGGTAT